>CABFVX010001825.1:0-28684 GCA_902151425.1 Timema shepardi | reverse complement strand
ACCCCCACCCCCATTGGAACAAAGGACAAGTCAGGAGACTACCCCTAGCTACCTGGCTCCTGCTAACTGCCCCTGGAAACCTACTCACACTCACTTAGCGGAACTATAAAGAGCTTTATGACAATACTGTTTGATCTTGTTATTCGACATTGCTATTCGAAAGTTAAAATATTTGGCCTTTATTTATTCAAAATTTCCAATACTTGCACGCTCCTAATTGTAAAAGTTGTTGGAAGATCTCATTTATAGTATATGTACCTATATTCATATGTGGTTTATGCATGAATCTGTTACAGAAATTTCAATTGGATTATTTCTTTTACAAATATTATGACTCAAACTAAACTCAAAGTGAAAAACACCTACTTGCACAGCCCTAAATTTAGAACATATGTCGCTAGTTGAACATGTCAAATATTTTCAAGGAAATATCATTCTACTTTAAAAAACATTTTATAAGTTCCAATATTTAAGTGTTTTTCTAGTCTTTAGTTTAGATATATATTTAGTTTAGATCTGTTTTATATTGCCCTATTAGATTTTGTAATGATAATCAGGCCCATTTTTACAATGTCTCAATTTGTATTTGTTAGAACTTAACATAAGCTTTATTTATAACAAAAGTTTGTTAGCACTGACATCCATGTAACATGCTCATAAAGTTGAGTTCTATTTTCCATTTAGTAATAATAATGTTCACATAAGCAAGAACGATTCTGTCATTGTTTCAAAGGCAATTGTACATTGTATTTGAACTTCAAATATATTGTACACTTTTATTATATTTATCACCCATAAACAATACATTTAAAGTTTTGTGTTTATTTTAGGATTAAAATGCATGTTTTGTATCTCCTAACTGCTTTAACTCATACTAACAAATAAAATGTTGACAGCACTTAACTAATTTAGTCAAGATTATATCGACCTAATATAATGCTCTTATATTCTATAATGTTTTTCTCTAATGCATGTATTTTTATTGATAGTGAATCCACCTCCAGTATGTGAGCTTTGTGAGCTCCTCTTAGTGTGTCCCACATTTTGGTGGAGTGTCGCAAGTATGACCCTATTTGCTTGGCTTGACTTAATGGTGACCTTTGTTATTTCTTATGCAACAGTGCAAATGGAGTTCGTTATTTATTCATTCTTGTTTTATGTTGAGATTTATTTTTAAATGTTTTGTTTAAAAATGAGCTGGCCCAATGACTCAATAATTTTATAATGGAAATTGATAATAATAAAGAAAAAAGAAGACTAATAATGTAAATATAATGAAGAAAGCCCAACTACGGAAAGAGGAAAACTGTGGGAAGAGTCCGATGCACAAAGGTGACATCTTCTTCCTTTCTTGTCTTCTATAGTAAAAGTAGTAACACTTATATTTAAACACGAATTTTAACAAAAAATTTAGTAATATAAACAAAAAGAGAAGAGGGAATACTACTAAAGTGTCTCCCTCTTCTCTTCTTTTCTTATAAAGGCAACAATGACGAAATATTGCTCAGTTTGTGTTAAAATGTGTGTGTGACTACTTCCTACTTCTACTATAGAGGACAGAAGTAAGTAAGATGTCACCTTTGTGCATTGGATTCTTGCCCCAGGTGGGCTTTCTATGTTAATTCTACACTTATTAGTCTATTTTTCCCTTTTCTTTATTTTTATAAATCTTTTAATGTTTTAGTATATAAAAATAAAATTTGAAGTGTTTTGTGTCTTTTAGAATTAAAATATTTGTATTTTGTATTTTATCTTGTGTATTCATCTGCTATTTTTAGCAGGTTTATTATTATCATCATCATCATACATGGCGAAATTAAGGCATAACTCTTCTCTTATATTTAACCAGGTCTTAAGTTAACATTACACTGGTTAACAGCAATTTTGCATCTTGTGTGTGACACATCAATTACCATATTTTCTTGTTGTAGAATCCGAATCTACCCTCGGAAATGCTCTTGTCATGTGAGGTTTTTACTAATTTTTTTATTATTTTTTAGATTTTTGTGTTTGTGTTCTCTTTTTTTCATGAACTATCACTGGCTATGCTGGTTGCACTCCGTATTTGGATGCAATATATGATGCAAGAAGTTCTAAAAATAGTCACTAGATGGCAGAGCAATTTATTTGAGGGGGAATGGTATTGCCATTGGCCGTTAGAGGTGACTCAGGTAGTCACGTTAGCCCTGCTGTTTAGTGCATGTTGAAACATGGATGGTGTTAGTCACTTTGTATATTTCTCTTTATTGATACCTGTATATTTCTCTTTATTGATACCTTAGTTTGTGTTATTGTGTGAACTAGTGAGACGTTCTGATATTTTTAGGTTATAGTTAGTACAGTGTTTTTAACGTAATGGCAACTGCTAAACTTCGTGGTTGTGTAAACCACATTGATAACTTTTGATATTTATCTGGTAATTTCACTCCAGAAACCCAAAGAAAGCCAATCACTGACTTAGTTAAGAAGGATTATAAACTGTGCTTTGATAGTGCTCTTGGAGATCAGGATAAACCCTTTGCACCTCATATTGCTTGCATATCCTCCACAACTACCCTTATAGAATGGGCGAAAGGAAACCACCGAGCCATGCCGTTTACTGTTCCAATGGTTCAGTGCGAGCCAAAAGATCATGTGAACTGTTATTTCTGCCTGACAAATATTGCAGGACATTCCAGTAAAACTAAACATACAATTAAATATCCTAATGTTTCTTCAGTTCATATCTCTGTGCCTCATGGGGAAGGCTTACCTGTTCATGCTTGTCACTTGCAAACCACTGCATCAGAACCATCGGAGGAAAGTGAACTAGAAGATGCATTGAACCGTCCTTAGCAACATCATAACATAATAGGAGGTTCAAATCACAAACAAACAAAGGCAATAGGAGTGAGCGGCTGGAGTTCTTGTTTTTTTTTAACACCTGAGATTGACCTTCAAAACCCAGATCACGCAACTCATACCAGTTGCGGGAATAATATATGACGGTTGCCCACAAGGAAAATTAAATATATAAATATATACCCAAACTAAAGATATACTAAAACACACAAAACTTAAGATATTATTTCTATTTTTAGCATTGAATTATATTTGGAAGAAGGTATAGGAAAGGTGGATAGAAACATATAAAAGGGGGACAGACACAATATGGCCTTTACAATGAAAAGAAGAACACAGTTCACACTTTACACTGCTGCCAATAGACAAGGAGGTAATGGTTGCCTCTTAAAGGCCATATTGTGTTCGTCCCCCTTTTATAAATATGATACAATTACCTAATAAAGCGAAAAGAGGTTTTCCTTATAGAGTTATATTATTTTTAGCATTGAAAAGACTTGGAGTAGTTTTGTTGATATTTATTTAAAAGTATCATAATTAAATATATTAAAGTATAAGCATTATCATTTGAATAAGTTTGAACAATATATAGAAATCTTAAAATTATTAAGATAGCCGTAGAGTTGGTGAAAAGATTTTAATTATGAATTATAATGCTTGAAGCAAAAAACAATATCTTAGTTAATTTTATAATAAAGGAAATTGATAAAACTAAAAAAAAAGGAAAAATAAACTACCAAGAATAAATTTGATGAAGACAGCCCACCTAGGGAAAGAGGAAAAATGTGGGAAGAATTTAATGCACAAAGGTGACTTCTTTCTTTCTTCTGTCTTCTATAGTAGAAGTAGTCACACACACATTTTAACACAAATAGAATAATATTTCAGCATTGTTGCCCATATCTAACATGAAGAGAGTACAAATAACACAATTGATTACTCCATTTTGAATTTTAAAAGAAACTGCTAGAAATACATTGTGCCATAGTTAAGTAAGGGTTTTACTCAAAAGAGAACAATAATACCTAAATCAATTATTTCCACACCTTATAAGTTTGTAAAGATACATGATCTTTGTCAAAACAAAATATCCATTATGAAATTCATATCTACCTTCATAAGTTACAACATCAGTCCACAAAAATTCCCTCATTATTTCTTATACTTCTATACATATTCCCATTATACACTAAGGGCTAGTTTCATAGTCAAGTTTAGTACTCCTCAAGTGCGGCGCTACACTAAGTACAAGACGACACCTACCTAAACCAGAATGGAATGGGCCGTTATTGCATAGGAAACTGGCCCATTCCATTCGAGTTTAGGCAGGTGTCATGTACTTAGTGTAGCCCCGCACTTGAGGCGTACTAAATTTGACTATGAAACTGGCCCTAAGATCTTACAAAATCGTACCATCGTATGGCCAATAGGCATTCTCCGGAATAAACACTTTAACAACCTGTGAAATTTGTCTGTTTTCTTTATTAAAACTCAAAAATCCTCGTTAAAGAAAATTTAGACCCAATATATCTTGTCTCACAATTATGTCGAGAGAGCGCTCTACAAAATAATCGATAATCTCAAAAAATAAAAAAGTATTGATATCCACATAAATGTATTATTTATCGATTTCCATAAAGTATCAAGATCCATACAAATTCATTGACCCAAAGTTTAACACTGATCAAAACCTACATATATCATAAGTCCCTCGTTACAAAGTTGATATAATGAAGCCAAAAGAGAGTTTTGAAAAGTTTAAAGGTAAATCAAAATTAATAACCAGAAAAAAACATTAACATTTAGATCTTACATTTTAACAACTCGAGGTTTTAGCTTCCAATACCTTCGTCCAAGCAAAATCCAAGAGTCACCATACATAGCCTCGCCGGGCATATATATACAAACCCCCCAGAGAACGAGATAAAAGGTGGGGGTAAACCTATGGATCACCAAAGGGGGGAACGTGCATGACAACAGAAACCTCTACCGTATACTCCAAACATCCCGACGCTTCGAGAACGTAGAAGAACAACATCTCTTCACATCTTAAACTCTTTGGACTATCCATGTGTGTCATCGATCGAAACTTGAGAGCAGCGGCTAGTTGTCCTCACGGCGTGCTTATGCTCGATAGTGTTTATGTTTTCTTCCCGACTCTTAGTTCTAGACACAGGGCCGGTGAAACAAGGTAAGTTGTATACATTTTTCTTGGTCCATTCTTCAAGGATTGTAGCCAAATGCTACAGCACGACCTTTGGAAGAGTAAATTCCTGAAACCCATGACAGATCGCCTCACCTCATAGAACAGAAGGAACTGAACGATTGGTTCTGTGATCTGAAACTTTCTAAACAGCACGCTGAACTGTTGGGTTATAGACTGCAGCAATGGAACCTTCTAGAGCAAGGTACAAAGATTTCAAGTTTTAGAACAAGAAATAGCTGTTTGTCAGGATATTTTGAAAGGGAAGAATTCAATGTATGTGTGTGTGCGTGTGTGTGTGTGTGTGTGTGTGTGTGTGTGTGTGTGTGTGTGTACGTGCGTGCGTGCACAGACGTGAATGGTTTGATGATGGAGTTGGGTCTTCAACATAATCCACATGAGTGAGAATATTTATTGATTCATCTAAAGCAAGCTTAAAAGCGCCTTCGGTGCATGCGTAGGCTTGATGAAGAACTTTGTAAAAGCTCTTGATAAAGAAGGTCAGACCTTTAATCGTTTGATAAAAATGTTACTCTAGTTAAGTATCCATATAATATGACATAATTTATTTCAGAATTTTCTTCTTTCATTCAAGTCATCTAGTATTTGAATTCTCCTCCTTCCTAAGCTTCTCTTCCCTCAACCTTTCCTCCTATGACGGCATACAGAAGACAGTTCTTCCTAAATGTGTCTGATCCAGATTGCATTGCTCCAAAGAATCACATCCAAAATGGTTCCCTTCTCACCCACTTTTCTTAGGACTTCATTTTTCAAACTGTTTGTCCACCTGATCTTCTCAAGTCTTGTCCAGCTCCACATTTCAAAGCTCTCCGAGTATTTCTTTTCCATCTTCCTGAGAGTCCAAGTTTCTGCTCCGAATGTAGAATTTCATCAGTTTCCTCCTCAGTTCCAAGCTCAGCTTGTTGGTCAGCAGTAACCTCTTCTTGTTGAAAGCTTCCTTGGTCATGGCGATCCTCGACCTAAATCCCTTGGTGCAGGAGGCATCATTTGGCAGTTGACTTCCCAGGTACTTGAACTGCTCTATACTCTCCAACTCCTGGTTTCCAGCTTTGGGTTTTAATGGCTCTTAATTTTTTGAAATCACCATCACTTATAAAGTTTTTTTAAATAATTGATTTGACAGTGAATAAGATTTGTAGACAATGATTATATGGTAATTTTTTTATATTTTTTTCCCTTAAGAAATAAATTTGATTTAAAACTATAAATAATTTATCATTAATAAATTTAAAATATAATCCGAAAGATTAAACATTCATTTTCGATCTATGGATGGTCTATTACAATATTTATAGCTTTCAAAAATAGATAAGAGAAAATAGACTTAAAGATATAAAATGACATATTTTAAAGTGTTAAATTCTGAGAAACAATGGAGATTAAAATAGATATCTTTTTGAAAATGTATATTCTAAAAGAATAGTACTTGACTGTGCGGACTGCTAACTTTTATTGTCCTCTCTTCTCTCGCTCCATCCTTGTCTAACAGGAAGCTGGGCAAACCTGATTGCCAAGGGACTTATAGTGAGGTACAAGGGGGAGCTTTCTTGGAAGAGAAGTTGTGCATATAGAATAGTCTGGGGTCACTTTCTTCAAACTAAGTCTGGAAATTGAGATTGCTAGACTGTGACTGTTACCCTATATACTTGGTTCCCGACCGGTAAGTCCGGGAGTGGGTCGGTGTACCTGGTGTTTCCGTAGCACAGGTCAGCAGTGTGTGTTGTTTTCAGGGACAAGTGGCAACTTATGAGGACCACACAGGTGATATAGGCGTTGTTGTTGTTGTGAACTATGTTAATAATGAACATTTTTGTGACTGTTTCAAATATTTTAATAGCTATTAATTTGCTTATATAAATTAATTCCATTTTAAGTTTTCTCATTCTCTTATTAACTTAAAAACTTAAATATTACACTTATTTAATTTGGTGACTTGTTTAGTTGTAGTTAATTCAATTATCGTATTTTATTTGTGTGTGTGTTGTTTTACTTTTAATAATTAAAAAATTGAATATTTTGTGTGCATTTTCACTCTTGTTTAATCAGCAGCATACTACAATATCCTTAAAAGAACTCACGGTGACTTGTGAACAGCCCGCAGATAGTCTGGTCATGCGCAAGCCCACAGCAACAATATTAAATACTTTTAGCTCACTAATGTCTGATCTTGTTGAGAAATAAAATTCAAATAATCATATGGGACACACACACCAATGAAAATGGCTTCCATAAAAAAGAAAAAAAAACTTAAAACTTTACAAACATAATTTAAAATCTTTATAACTTTAAATTTAATGTTGGGAATCTCCCACCAACATTTCCATTGACTCTATAGACATGTGTGTTGCCCTTAATGTAGCTGAATGTATTGTAGACCACAGATTTATTCTAAAAGTTCATTCCACAATTCTTAAAAAGGCAAGTTTGAGACTCATCTTTAAGCACGCCAAAAATTAAAGAGCCTAGAAGTCTGGTTTAAATTTGTTAGTTCACTACCGTTTCTCTTAATTCAACAACATTCCAACTCTGCAAAGAAATCACTTTTAAGATTGAAGCCTCAACTATGTAAATGTAGATTAAATAAAAATACAACTTTAAAGTAAGCTATGAAAGACACAATGTCCAAAAAAATAAGTAAAATTGATCAATAGTCTGTGATGTTGATAGTTCTCTTCAAAATGTTTAAATTATTGCCTCGATCAAAACAATTTAAAGAATATGAGATTACATGTGGCTATAACCGTAATTATCAACTATAATAGCTTAGATATTTAATTCATCACTTGTACAAGTGTCATTGTACATTTGGCAGAATTAAGTCAACTACCAAGTCGAAGATGGCTGTGTTGTCTGATAGCTCGTCATCTTAATCACACATTTGTAACTGATGATTACTAGACGTCCATCACAGACTCTGCCTTAAAATATGAGTGAAGAATGACCCTGGGCATAGGACGATTCCTAGATAGCTCAGTGGTTAGAGCATTGTCTTACTAAGCCAAAAGTCCCGCGTTTTATTCCCTAGTCCAGATAACATTTGATATTTTTGAACTCTGCCAGCTGATTGGTTCCAATGACCAACACAGGAGCGCTAGTGTCCCAGCCGCCATGTCGCGTCCTAGCCACAAACAAACTACCAGCCACTGAAGTATTAACAATATTATTTTGTATGTTCTTAGGTAAGTGAACCAAACCATATGAAATCTAATTAAATACTGCCTTCCCGTGTTCTGTGACGTAGGTGATGAATCAGATGTCCTACCCTTTTAACTATAAGCTTATAAAATAGCTGTGAGCACATGGCAGTGTGAGCTATGAAACACTAAACCAGGAGGACATCCATGGTGTCAGTTTACCACACTTCCTATAAATTATACAGTCATCACTCCTGCCCTGCCCTGTAATTAAACGTAAATAGCATGAACAAGCAGAAAGATGTGGTGCAATAATATATATTTATAATACAAAACCACATTAAACACTGGTGCAGGAGCATGTGGGAAATTCAACACAAATTGACATGTTTGGGCAAGTTTTTCTTTATTGTTTAGAACAGCATTTTTTAAAGATCACTCAAATACATCAAAGTTATGAGTAGAGCATTGCTCCATTAATAATTTGTTAGTGACGATTTTTTTCAAACAACCAACTAAAATACACTCACGAGGAATAATATTGGGGGTCAAAATGAAACAAACTAACGTTTGAAGGAAACTTAACTCACAGTACAGTCTGACAGTTTTACCTCAAGTATAAGTATGCTTGGATAATTCAGACAATAGAAACTAGACCTGTATAGTACTGATATTTGTAAGAACTGTTAACACTTCCAAACGTTCTGTTTTATAGATGTAGTTTTTAAACTGTATTCACAATGATATAGAAATTAGAATTAAAAAAAACAAACTTATGTTATCTTATTACAAAATACTGTATAAGAAATATTCAAACTAGTCTGTACATTTCTAAACATTGTTAATTTCTGTTCCATAACTAACCTCATGAAAAATACAAAATAAACCATAACACGTATCTGGAGAGAAAAAAAGTGTCAACATCTCAAAGTATTTTTCAAATACATCTTCAAAAGTTGTTGAATAATATTAGATGTTACATAAAAATTAGCACAACTCAGTCCGTCAACTGATTGGGAGTTAGTTCCATTGTTAACCACAATCTCCAGCAGTCTGAACAGTCTGCTGGATGACATCTTATTTTGATTGGTGACTGTCTCAACACAGTTTCGCTACAAGTCTTCATCAGAGTCATCCAAAGCGGCTCTTCGACGATCAAACTGGACAAACATATTAAATGGATGAGCAACAAAAAATGTCATTTTTATTCTAGTAATTTTGAAGAAACTACTCAAGTAAACTGTTTATGAAAAACCACAATAAGTTCACCCAGTCAAGATGCGAACCCTGATCTTTCTATCATTTACAATCCTAACTATATGAATTTTGTAGTTAATCCACATGCTCGGTTTTGTTAAAATATTTGTATTAAATAGAAGTTTTATTATTTTCCACTCTGAAAAGCATATGTGAATATATGATGTTCTATAATAGCAAGACATGCGAGTAAACCATACAGTAAATATCTTTGTAAGGAGATTCAATATGGATGTAGTTTAGAAGTTGACAAAGGAAGAATATAACACAAATTACGATTGATGTACAGTATGAAATAAACCAGTTACTATTTCTACTTTCTAATATAATACACTCTAACTTGGTTCTAGCCACATCATGACTGTACTAAGTAAAGTCATAATTATTTTAATTTAAGCATATTCACATACAATTGCTCACTTTTATAATGAGCGTACTAACTACCTGCATCAGATTATGAGCTTGCCTTGTACTTGGGAACATCCCCACTCTACCTCCAGCCATGCTCCCGCACTTTACACAGCAAAAAGCTGTGTCATTCTTCACACAGTATCATGTATTTCTGTCAACAAACAGCTTTCTTGAGTGCCGAGACCATCCCCACGAGTGTTGACAAGATCTAATATAGTATGAGCTTTCATCTGGCAGAATTTTCTTATTTCCTTTAAGTCATCCAATAATTGAATCCTACTTCTTCCTAAGCTCGTCAGATTCACATCCAAAATGGTTCTTTTCTTAAGACTTCATTTGTCACCCTGTCTATCCACCTGATCTTCTCAAGTCTTCTCCAGCACCACATTACAAAGCTGTCCACATATTTTGTTTCCGTCTTACTTAAATTCCAAGTTTCTGCTCCATATGTAGCATTTCATCAGTGCTTATCTCGGTTCCAAACTCAACTTGTTCAGCAGTAACCTCTTGTAGAAAGCTTCCTTGGCCAAGGCGCTCCGCTCCTCGACCCAAATTCCTTGGTGCAGTAGACATCCTTTGTAAGCAGACTTACAAGGTACTTCAACTACTATAGGTTTTCCAATTTTGATTTTCAGTTGATTGAACACACAAAATAAAATAAAGAAACTTGTGTGTTGTAATAATATAGATTTTCCCTTTTGTAATATTCCCAATCAAAAGTTCCCACATTTAATATATTTTAAGTTAATAAGCAATTTTATAATATTAGACTCAATGAGTCCATATGTGTTATATAAAAGCTTCCCTTCTAATTTAACAAACTTGGGTGGTCATTTTATTTTATTTTTTATGTTGTTAACAAGAGACTGTGTCGCCATCTTAAAATCCTAGCTTTGTTAACAGCCCTCTTGATTACTCCCGGGTAATTTGTCTAGTGGTTGTTTTTCTCTTTTTGTCATTTCTAAAAACTGACGAAATAGTGGTGAGGTTTAATGAAATTGGAGGATTCTAGAAACCTTCTTGTCCGACTGTATACAAGGAAAGAGTGACTTGGCTGCAACCCCGCTGTAACTAACGTCTGCGGCACGATAACATCTGATTTTCAAACATTAAAGCTGCTGCGTGGCAAAAACTTTCTTTCTATTCCAACTGTGATATTTTTTGGATAGTTGAGTGTCATTCCATTTGAATAAATCAAACCCAACTAATAGACCCGTGTTTCCATTATAAAATAGAGCTAATGTGCACGTGTGTGGACAACTACGGTTACACGCCCGCCATTACTAAGAGCCCCACGGTGAACAACGAGCAGGAATGATAAGACAAGCCAATAAAAGTAAAGTAATAATTTTTATTTCTGACTTTAAGGAGTGAGGTGAAAAAAGATAACACTTCAATTTGGCTTTCAGCCTGGAGACACCAAAGTTAACGTTTCAATGTGCTTACCTTGACAGTTGAAGTTTTTTGCATTTGCTTGCTAACTTTCTCCAGGATACTAATCAATTGTTGCTCGTCAAGTTTTTCCATAAGTTGACCCGATCGAGCCATTTGGATCAACATGTTTTCAACAATTTGGCCTTTTTCAGGCTTGCCAATCATCAATGTGTTCACTAGAATCAGTATTAAATGTTTTACAATTTTATAAGTTTATAAATAAAGATAGCTAATCACTATTTGTGCAGAGTTTAATCAAATAATATTATATACCTCGATTCAAGCTAAATTATAAAATCTATTTATAAATAATTTAACCTCAAACTATGCTATTGGCCAAAATTGTCAAAGATTGTTCTAGATTTATCTGCCCTCCATAAAACTTTATCATATCATAACTTTAAGAGGTTAGTTGATAACAACCTTTAAAACATATGTTTAAGAAATAAAGTAAATGTGATTAAATCAGTATTTCAAAACTTATTATTATTAGCACCGCGTCTTACTACCCGTTCGGGTTATACACTTATGTACCAACTATGCTAATGGGTTGGGGATGAGGTGGGTTCAATTTAGAGGAAGTGTGCCCACATTTGTGTGGAGAAAGAATGGGAAACCATTTAAGAAAAACCACCCTCAGAACATCCAACTGGTCTCGAACCACAATCTCCCTGTCATCAGCGGTCTGGTATATCGCGAGAGTAGCACCTCAGAACATCCAACTGGTCTCGAACCACAATCTCCCCGTCATCAGCGGTCTGGTCTATCGCGAGAGTAGCACCTTAGACCATGTGACCACCGAAACGGGTCAGTACTGAAATTAAAATATCTTTGAAAGTCCTATAGGTTACAAAAAACCACTATTTTTAGGACAAGTCTTTAAAAAAAGGACACTTGACTATGGGAACATTTAAAATTAACTTAACCATCGAGTGAACGTTTGAAATATCCGCCATATTGTGTATGAGTTGTTTTGCCTTGGTATGGCAGGCGTTGATATAAGGGTGCACACACATGTATAACAGATGTGTTTAGCTCACACACATGTATGTTACTGATAGGATAGTCAGCAGTGAGTTTTGTGAACCACTGGGTTTATCATAAAAACTAGATTTTGTGGGTGGTTTTTCGGTGATCATAAGAAAAACATAATATTTAATCTTGAATTTAAGAAAAAAAAAGTAAGTTGCAAGTGTATTTGAATTTTAAAATTCCCATTGGAAATTTTGACTGTATTGTAGATGAGAGGGCAATAAACAAATTTCATGTTATTTTTACATTTTAAACTAATAATTATGTTTTACAAATAAATAAATACTTTTGAAAAAGATTTTTTATTTAATTCCCTTGATCTGAAGAGCAAGGATGAGAATACTACCCTCATTGCAACCAGTGGGGATTAAAACCATGATGTTCCTGTCAACAATAACTGATTGCAATTTGGGTCTAAAGCCTATGACCTACAAGTATTATTAATAGTTTCTAGCAAGAGGTTAAACATTTATATCTTAGATGTTTGCAAAACAAAGTTCACTTGAATTCTAGATTGTGTTTCAAATATAGAACCTCACTTAGACGAGTGTAGACCAACAAATCAATCTACTTCTTGAGGAAAACATAACCGGCCGTAAACAAATTAAAAAAAAGAATGATAACAAGAGTAAACTAGCTACACTTTGTTTTAAATTACATACTAAAATCAATATTTGAGTATTAGGAGTCATCCATAAGTCAAGTAACACTGTTCCTCCGACCTCCATTTGAACACCATTTAACCTGAACCCTCCCCCCTCCAAACTGGTTTACTTAGCGTTACACATCAAGAGTGAATGTTATTATTTCATAGGGAAGCTTTAAAATAAACTCAGAATTAATACGACGACTCAAAATTCATTTTAAATCTAGAATTTAAATGATTTCAAAGTATGTTATAGCAATACTTTATTATTTTTATTTATGAACAGTAATATTTAAGTAAGTAACAATGTAACACCATATATAGAACTCCCCCCTTCCACCCTTCTCAGCATTGTGTGGTTTATGGACATCCCCTTATGAGTGACCATACAAAGATGCATGAGCTTGTTCTGTGTCGGAAGATTTTCTCTAGTTGGTTGGGCCACAAGAAAACCAGTTTTGGGTCTTGGTTAAGAGCACTATGATTTAGATTATCTTTCTAGATTGCCTTAATGGAAAATTACTATCATAGTAAAGAAAAATCAATTTTGTAAATCCATAAGATTTAACATTTAATAAATTTGGTAAAAAGTACCTTGATTGTATTTGTAAATGGTTTCTTTTGTTTGTTTTTTTAGAGTCTTGACCACTTACAATCTGTGCAGGTCCCTGTATTACAAAACATGCAGAGTTTGGAGCTTGACAGTATTTCTATTCCAAAATGTTAACAAAAAACAAATGATTTGTCAGCACTAAAATCACATAAACTTGAAATTATTATTTTGGTTCAAAAGTACAAAGTTGTGAAAGGTAAATCAATAGCAAGGTGGGTGGATATTGAACAACTTTCAAATAGGCTCATTTTAAATCACTTAATGTGAAAAGTACTTTAATATTTGACTTGTGAAATCCTGTCATAAAATAAATAAGCCTATTATTTACTAATAAATTGTGTTTATGAGCAAAACAATCAACATACTCACATACCCACATGAATCATATTACTAGTTTACTTTTAAAATCCTATATAGTTAATTGTAAACTATACGTCTAGCTGTTATTGACGAGTGATATTGTAAGGTTGGTAGGATGACGTACGTCTTGCTCTAGCCTCCTGTGTGAGAACTTGTGTCAGAATGTTGTGTTTCATCTCTTCTATCTGCTTCCTCTCCTCGGCTGCTTTCTGCTGAGAGCCGCCATCTTGTCCTCCCTGGCAACGACATCACACAGATATGAGTCATTCTCAGAATAATATTCACATTCCAACATTTTTAAAATGAATAATCAATCAGGCTGTATGGCTATCAGAGCAGATTTATAAGCAAATTTAATTACAAAAAGTTATTAATATTCAAATTATCATGATTGTACAAAAGTATTAACCAAATTGTTTTTCACTCAATAAGGTTAGGCTTAAGTTGGCAGTTATTCACCAATAAAAGCAGATAGTAAAAGAAAGATTAATTTTTTTAAATTGCTGGATTCTCTTTGCGTGTAATCCTTGTTAGTGACAGTTAATTAACTCGTGTGTAGTCACACCTAAAAATATAAAGTACTTATACAAGCAGGGCCAATATAGAGGTGTGTGAACGGTACGGCCACACAGGGTACCTGTAATTTGGGGGGCTCTATGCTTGCTTAAGGGACAGAGGGAAAAAACAAATTGAAAAATGGAAATCTTTGCGCGAGTCAAGGCGACGCCGCATAAGTAGACTATTCATATACAGCCAAGGTGACATCACAAGGCGATGAGACACAAGTAGTAAATTCAAACACAGCCTGGGAGTATACAGAAAGTATAAATTTGGTGAAGAGATATTAGGAACCTTCCTAGGATCCTCGAGATGGTAAAGTCACCCTGAAACTCATTATGTAAATAAATTTAATAAAATAAAAGTTACAAATTATAGCTAACATTTAAGAAAATTTTACTTTTAATATATTCGTACCTTGTATTGAGACTGAAGTTGATTCAATCTTCTAGCTCTAATTTCATCCAAATCAGAATCGCCCATTATTATAATAAAACTATTTAATCTAGTTTAGGTATGTTAATTAATTTCGCCATGCAATGCGCCAAGATACATTTGTCAATTATTTTAAAACAGTCACTACCTCTTTCCAACATGTATTTATTCCTAAATGTATCTTAGAGCAGAGGACCGCAAAACCAGTTGTAAAATTTCTAATATAATAGATAGATAGCATAGTTTATTTGTAGACTAAAAATAAAATTGTATTTTAACAGTATTTCAATCTGTAAGTCTGTCTCATTAAAGGAACATTTAATTATTTCGATTATATCGACGATAAAAAAATATTTCTCCGTAAGCATTTGTTAGTAGTATATAAAATATTTAGCTAGGTATTTCAAACAAACTCCGCCTATGAAATAGGAAGTAAGAGAGAGAAAGAAAAGAAAAACAATAATTTGGAAGTTTGTTTTGAATATTTGAATATTTTAAGACGTGTAATTATTCGAAGTAGATTAGTTATTGTCAACGTTATTATTTAAACCAAAAGTGAGCTGTAATTTTCACACTAAAACATTTTTCACTTTTCCACAAAAAAAAACACTGAATGAATTTTCTTAATAAGAATAAATAAAATGTGACCAATCAACAAAACTTTAATTTCACAATCACTCCCCCTAAATTATTATTAGAACCGTGTCTTACTACCCGTTCGAGCTATACGCACTCCCCCTAAATTAATTCATTGTATATTTTGACATAGTTTCACTTATGTTCCAGCAGGAGACGGCACTTCTCAAAATTTGTATATTCAACCTCTTGGTAAACATGTCTGCCTGTTGTTCTTCTGTCGATACATAGTAGACCTCAACTTGGTCTACTCCTTAAGCAACCTTATCACGAATAAAACAGTACCGTATGTTGATATGTTTGAGACTCTTGTGGTCCCCAGGATCCTTGGCTACCCGGATTGCAAATTGGTTCTGATGAGCTTAATAAAAAGTGTGAACATATGGATAATGTATGTCCCAAATACATAGATGATGGTGACTTTTTCATTGAATGTCAGTGTCTCAAGCCCTACATTGATTTAGATAAAAATTGTGAAACTCTCCCTGCATTGTACAGAAAAAAAAATCTTGACAACTTGAAATCTGTTTTTCCCAATGTAGAAATCGCACTCAACATGTTTATGTGCATGACGATGACCAAATGTGGAGGAAAGCGTTAATTTTAAATACTGAATTTATACAAAATTAGCTTTAAATTACAATGGGGCAATAGCTTTTGAACTGGCTTTCACTCATATGAATGGAAAATGACATCCTAAAGACCGTTGACCTCAAGGCAATCTTAAAGAAATTCGCCGCAATTGTTTGTGTTGAACACTTGGTTAGTAATAAATAATTCATATTAATTCCATACTCTCCCATCTCCGCCTGTATGCTTTACTAACTGAGTAGCTACCTAATTTTTATTTATTTTTTCAAATTCAAAGCTTGTGTTATATTGTTCAAATGAATCTTTGCTGTACAGCATTTTTTTAAATGCTTACACTGATTTTGTTGGAGGTAGCAATAAACATAAGTTAAATTTTGTGAATGATTTTTTTTTTTCCTGCGAGGGGTTGTTTAAGTAGAGACCCAGTGCACTGCTATGTCCGTAGGATTATAACTCTGTTAAGACCACCCTTATCTTGACCACAATGAAATGTGAATCAACCAAACGGTCAGTTGGATGTCATTTATATTCAAAATCAATTCCTATATGACCTTAGTTTAAGTTATATTTTACTACTTATTTAAATCAAATTATACTACCTCCTTACCTTACCCATATCTAAGATCGGCAATTCTTAATTTTGTAATTTAATTCTTTCTATCTATCTATATATATGAGTGGTATTATATTAGTTAAGCTGTGAGATTGATAGACCTTAAGTATTTATTTTTACATAATAATGTTTCTGAAAAGGGGAATTAAGTCCAACACAATTGATGTGATTTACTTTATTGTTTTTTTATATTGTTTCTATGAGTTTATTGAGAAATCTTTATAAACTGCGGTCCATTTACCAACGATTTAATCGTAACATAATTTTTCACTCACCTTATAGTTATTTATCAAACAATATGTCCAAAACGGCAATTGTCTTGTTAGCAGAAGGAGCTGAAGAAATGGAACTAGTTATTTCTGTGGATGTACTAAGACGAGCCGGTGTTGGGGTGACCATTGCTGGTTTGAGTGGCAAAGACCCTGTGAAATGTAGCCGAGATGTAATTATTGTCCCTGATTCAAGTTTAGAAGATGCTCTGAAGAAGGGGCCATATGATGTTGTTGTTCTTCCTGGGGGTTTAGGCGGTGCAAAAGCCCTAGCTGCTTCTGCAGAGGTACTGAGTATCAGTCTTAATGCCAGGATCACGATCAACTTAAGGTCCTGACACAGACCCCGTATCCATAGGTCCGTAAGAAATCGGTTCCACAGTATATATCATGGAAGTTTTCTCAACACATTTTTTTTTTGTTTCTTTTTTTGATCAGCTGACTGATGGCACTTGCTCCTTGCTCTAGACTATTTTCTTTAAGGTTTTCGTTTGGACAAAGTCTCTGACCATCTCGTTGGTTGGAACGGTCAAGTGATTATAGATATGGAATGTGTAGTCGCGAATAGAATTTCTTGAGGACCAGGACCACAGACCTACAGATACGGAGTCTGTGTCACGTAATGTAACATCCACTTAACGTTAAGAAACTATTGTAAGATCTGGCCTCACATAACATAACTTAACGACTCGAGCAAAACACTGATAATGTATTTAAACTCTGAAAATAATTTGTTCAATATAGTGCAACCCAAGCATTTAGGGCCGATTAGGCTGCATCTACTTACAATAGAACCTTTACTGGGTGCACAAAATAAAGTGTAACAAGAGGCTACAACAATTTATAGCTCGAGAACTCTTCACTTAATGTTCATTCATTGTGCAGGATCTACCCTGGACAGCTCTTATGTTAAGCGAGCATTAAGTTAACAGCCTAAACTTTTTAATGACACCCAATGTCTCAGATTTTCATGAAACTTTTTTACTTGCTACTACCACCAAACTAACATGTAAAAAAATGTAATGGATAGCATGGGGCCGAGGGTTGGAATTTTTTTTCAGTGTCAAATAATTACGATTGAAATGTGTTCCATCACTCACACACAAAACAACATTTGAAAGTTTTCAATTAAGTTAGGCCTACATATAACAAAATAGATTTTGTTAAAAAAATTCAAAACTTTTTTTAACTTGCTTAATTGTCTGGGTAACGTTTCACCATATTCACTTAGCATTGTGTAGAACTAAACGCTCCTTGTGCTAACGAAACTTTCTTAAAACAGTTAAGACACCTTAGATTATAGCCCATTGGTGATTTTACATCGGCATATTTATTAATACGCATTAAGTGTCTACAATCCTTACATTTTTCTTTTTACTTAATAACCCTAAGTTTTGTAAATGCTTATGGTAACTATTATTTTATTATCTTTACTAAAAAAACTTTGAACATCATCCAACAAAACAACCTGAAGCAGCAGATTGCCACACATCTCAACCACATAGTACATCTTTGGTGCGTGATATTTTTTGGTGCTTAATATTAATAATATTTTCACAACAAACAAACATAAAAACAACTGATTTTAGCCTAACCTTTCATGAAACAAAAAAATCTTAACCTAACCTTTCACGTGTGGAAAACAAAATTTTCTTAAAAGAAGGCTCAATAGAACTTTGTTTCTAATTAGCCATTAAATGCGTTTCTAGAGACATTGTTTAACGATTTAGATATCTTTCATATAGCATTTGTTTTGTTATAACTAATTAGAAACTTTCAAATGTTGTGTGTTTGTGCTAGAAAACATTACATTTCTCATAATTTGACAAGAGACTAAAAATAAAAAATCCCTCCTTTGCCTCATACTGCCCTTTTTACTCCCTAGCCCACATAGCCTATTTTCTGAGATATTAAATAATATAGTTTTGAAAAATTGCATGTAAATGTTATTTTGAGGCTTCGTGTGTGGAGTGCAGTATTCAAGAATTTTTTTTGTTTCTCTTTGTGTGGGCCCTAGGAACTAATCAATATTTCACTGTCAAATTTTTACCACATGTCAATAAAAGTGTGAAGATTTTAGAAAAATATGTTGTATAAATCTCGTTTACTTATGAGAAACACTAAAATTAGGGCTGGGCCAATACAGATAATCAATTCGATTTATCGGCCGATATTGGCACAATCGGCCAAGGATATTCGGTTTTTTATCATGCAGATATTTTATTCTGATAATTCAAAATATATAGATATATTTTAAATTTTCGAGTCATGAAAATATAATTCATAATTCAAACAAAAATATTTAAATACAGTCTCTTTCATCTAAACACAAATTCTTTAATTCTGCGTTAGATATTTTATTTTATAATAAAGTGTAAAACCAACATTCTGACCAAAATAAACCATTCAATTTTATTAACCTAAGGCTTATTTCAAATTGTGAAATACTCGATAAATATATTAGAGAAAAAGATTTCCTCAAGAAAGAAAGTTAAACACTATCAAAAACAACCTTGATTTTGATTGGAAGAACAGTAGAGATAATTCAAACACATTTTTTTGCGGCCAATATTGGTAACATTTTACAAGGCTATCTGTGTTATTCTATAGGTAACTATTGATCTATCAAAAATGACAACTCCAGATCACATTACTTTATGTATGGATATATTAAAATTGTTATAATAACTTTAGTAACTAACATCTACTGTTCTTCCTATCAAAACCATACTATAGTTCTAATTGAATGCAAGGTATATTCCATTCACGGTAGGAATTACTCTCTGAAAGGTCTTTTTTCCTACCAATATCCTACTATAATATGAAATATTACCTACATCTTTCAGTACGAGCCGAGGCCCATGCACAGCAATTTTTTTTTCTATTGGTAATAATTTTTGTTTTGGATTTGAGTTATTTATGTTTTATATAGCTCTTACTTTTTCCGTTGGCTGAATTAACTAAGCTATATTTTCCTAACCATAACTTATTCACATAGCAAATACAATACCAATTTACCACTGTTGTAAATAGATGATTAGTTATTTTATCATTTAACTGAGAATTAATATAGGGCCTATTGATAATTTAATTGAGAATTAGTAATATAACAAACAACAAAAACAAAACTTTACTCTGCCTGGGAATATTTTTATTTGTTCTTCAATAAAAAATATCTAAAAATACCTTTCATGGCATTGTTTCTGTTTTGGTAAACCTGGTAATGACGTCATAGCCTAATTATTTGTCCACTTATTTTCGAAGCTATTCATGTGATCTGACTTGACAACTGTAATGTATTCCCTAAACTAAAAAACTAAATCAGCATCGGTTACCGGCAATATCTTCAAAAGGGCTTATCAGCCCAGCCTTAACTAAAATTAAATTATTTTTCTTTATTAACTAATTTTTAAGTTTAAAAACACTGCTATATTTAATGAGCATGCAATGGCCTGAGACGGAGGAGTTACCAGGGCTCTCTCTCTCTCTCTCTCTCTCTTCAACTAAGCCTCAGAGTATGGTTTAAAAGGGGGTGAAATAAAAATAAAGAGATTTTAATCTGCTAATATATTTCTTTTAATTAATAAATTACAATTTTATAGCTATGCTCGGCTAATGTCGAACACATTTTATGTAGACACTAAGCATCATAAGAGATTTGTATTGTCATAAGACTATTTAAATAACACTGTTCTAGCACACTAAATACAACTGCTAAGTGATAAGATTGAAAAAGTGCTCAAGTCAAACTTTTTATCTGAGATGTATTTTACCGAAGAGTAAGGTTTACTCACATTGTACAAAATCAGCCTCCTTTCAGGTAAGTAGTACATCCTCGCAGAACCCTCAGTGGTGGGCGGACTGACACCAGAAACGATGTCACATATGGGAACATAGCAGACGTCTTCTTTCCGTGGAGGCCAGTGAAACAATGGTGCAAGACCCTAAGGGTGCATGAACTTCACTTTTACATCACCTTCCTCTTCATGTTTTGAAAGTACTAATCAAAAAAAAACAGTAACTATTGTAAACACATACAATAGATGGGTATATCAAACACATCTGTGACATCTTGACCGTAAGTGGTTGCTCTCCAGAGAAATGGGAAATAGTGCTGAAGTTTTCATCGGAACTGATTCTCATTGTTGTGATGGAATCTTCAGACACAGGAATGAATTGGTGAAAACCATGTGCACCATGAACTCATTGGGCTTTTAGCTGCTGACATGTTTCTTTATTTTACCATGCAGGAGTTTATGTTTTCAACTCTTGCTTTGCAGATATTGAGAACTTTTTTGGCTGAGTCATTTACATCATTAGGACACACTTAAATGTGACTAAACGCTTCACTGTTCCATAAATGATGTTACAAGGAGATTTTCTGTGACTGGTTGCAACAAATGTCCATGATGCCATTTAAGTTAAGTCTTGGTTGTGGAGGCAAAGGTTGATAAAGATTGTGCAGTTCTTGTACCGTGCAGCACATCTGTCCCTGAAATACTGAACATTTTTTACAACTGGACATTTTTCCTTTACATACTGTGTGTTTATATTTTGTGTTTTGTGTACAAAGGCAACATCACACTCCTAATCATCAGATAAGATGCACAAACTTGTAACAACTAGGTCTATAGATGGGTCAACACGGGTGTAGATTACGACAAGGTGTCACTTGTCCAGTGATACCCTTGTGCTTCATCTTGAATAACATACGAGTAGTTTTCACTGAAGTCTAGGATTACGATAGCAGCATCGTGTTCAAGGTTCGCTTTCATCTCCTTTATGTAGTTTGCTTGGTATTTAATTTGGTTATTTAAACTAATGGAGCATAAATATTTAATTTCAAGTTTCTCCATTTAAGTCATGAAATATTCATCAAATGTCACTGTTAATTTTACCTGTTGTGTTCTGTTTGGCGATACGAAACTTCATCTTCAGTCTCCCACTTTTCATAGTTTCCAGTTAGAAAACTTTTCCGATGTACACTTGATGGGTATTGAGATAATTGTTGTAGCTGTGGTTATACTATTCCTTTAATTGATAAAATCATAACTTTTATAATTGGAGTATATCTATACATTGAATAAGTTTATTCATGTTTTTATTTTCTGAGGCAACATTGTTGTATAGGTCATGTGGCCATAATCATTGTGGGTTTGTCACACAGTATTCAACAGTTTGTTTCCATGTGATGTGGTGTCTGTGTTAAATATAATTACACTGTTTCTCCTTAATAGTTTGTCTTATATATGTATCTCTGGGTTCATTATTAGTAGCATGCAGTCTCTGTTATCTTTCTTTATAACAGACTAAGTGATCTATCAGGTGCTTGGAGCAATGTGCTACATTTGTTAGGGCAGGGCATTTTTTGTTTGTTTACACTTTTATCATTTTGACCTAGCTTGATTTGAGAATAGGCCTACTTATCATTTTGTTAAAAGCTCTTTACCAATTAATCTGTATTTTCTCTTTAGTGTTCCCCGCCCCCCATCTTTTTCTTCTTCTTTGAGAAGGTATTTTGCTTTACGAACGGCATATTCACTGACATTGACCTCTTCCATGACTTTTTCCCTGCTCCATGAAGTAGGAGTAGGCGTTAATAGTTATATCTTTTCTCGCCATGTGATTGAAGTATCAAGTTTCATTTTGATTAAACCTACAAGTACATCCATATAATTAGATATTTGATGTTTACCTTTATGCAGTTTTTAATTGTCCTTTTCTAAAACCTCACTGAACTTGCCAACTCAATCTTTCTTTTTCACTGGCACATTTGCTGTGTGATGCCCTGGCCTGGAATTTAAAAAGAGACTCTCCTATCTCTGTTAGTGATGTATTAAATTTCTCTAGTGTTTCTTTCTTTGAAAATTGGTGTTTCTAAATTACAAATAATCTGATTTCTGTTGTCACTGTTTATATCCATCTCTTCAATGCCATCATTTTCATTTCCAAAATATACGTGTTTCTATAGCTTTTCTCTGCATGCATCACATATTTTCTCTCTAGAAATTGATTTCACAAGGACTGGAATTTTATTGATTTTCTCCGAAAAGTAATTTTTTTAAATTCATTTTTTATTATCTTAATGATTTTGTTATTTCTTTTCATGTGATACTTGAACGAATCAAGACAACTTCTCAGATGGGTTTCATACTTATTCAGGTAATATGTTTTATGATGTTCACAAACATTAAATAGAATTTCAGAACTTAACCCACTCATCGAGGTCAAAAGTTATGCACATATTCTCTCTGTGTTTATCAGCTTCACCCCATGTGTGGCTCTTCTTATGGCATCCAGCTAGAACTACTTTCTTTCCCCACACTACACTTTTCAGCCAACTGTTAAACTGATATTAAACTTGTTATAAAACCACTTCTAAAATCTCACAAATAAACTTTTAAATACATTGAAGCAACACAGAGCACCTCCACTCAACAATAGAAGATGACTGAGCCTGACAGTCCAGTGAATCCTACATACAGAAGGATGACTCATGCTGAGTCAACTCACGCTGAATGACCTCGTGTTGTATTCCAAGAGTCAATCAAATCTAATTCATTGACAGCATGTTGTTTATTGAATTATTGTTTACTTATTAACATATTAATTTTCATTTTATGCCAAAGTTAACATTGAATAATACAATATTTTATTATTCTGCTGGTCTACATTAATTCTACATAATGCCCAATCATCCCATAAGGTAATTATTTACTATGATGCATAATGTCTACATATGTGTTTTAAATTAGCTGTGCTCAGCTAAAATATTGTATTTTATAAATTAAAATAATGTATTAGCAAATTAAAATCTCATTCATGTTAAGCCTTTTAGACCATACTTAAAGGTTTAATTAAAAAGGTATGAGTCCTGCCTCAGGCCGTAATTCTCACTTAAGAGTTGTCGGGAGATAAATTGTTGATATTGAAAATACAGACCAATCAGTGGGAAGGAACATTTCAATAACTATGATACCCACTCACTATTGGTGCTTTTCTTTCTCCTCTTCTATAATTATAGATAATACTCTTTAAATATTCATTTGTTAACCATCAATTAAAATTCAAATAATAAGTTTTATGAATAATGATGCATTATATGAAACTAATATTTAGAACTTTTGTGGCTTGCCAATTGACTACATATAGTTGAGCGGCTCTCATTCTGAGCGGAACTATCGCAAGCTTCACTCTCCGAGACAGTTATTGGTATTTGCGCCTTCCCTTGGAAAACAAAGCAACACATCCTGAGACTGTCTTTATGAGGGAGGGGATAGGAGTTTACTTGAAATTGGTCAGTCACCAACCATATTCACATTTCTCAATCATAAGGTTCTACTCCTTATTTTAAACTAAAAAATATTTCTTTTCTAGTTAAAGTAGATACAGTAAATACAGACGGCTACTATCACTGTAATCCACACAAGAAGCGGGTGGAGGATAATTTTAAAATCTTAAATATATATAAAAAATAGACATTCGGATATTGTCTAACAGTAGTATATTTTCTAATGTTAGTAGAAAGTGGTGTTTTAAGTGGACTGAATAGTGACATAATCATGGATAATATGCCCAGCTGAAATGGGCTATGGTTTACATTTACTAATAATACAAACATTTGGAAGAAGGTACAGTTAAAGTGGATAGAAATATATAAAAGGGACGAACACAATATGGCTTTTACAATGAAAAGAAGAACACAGTTCACACTTTACACTTCTGCCATTGGACAAAATTTACCTCTTGAAGAAAATTGATTACTACCACCGGCAGCAGTGTCAAGTATGAACTGTTCTTCTTTTCATTGTAAAATCCGTATTATTCTCGTCCCTTTTATATATTTCTATCCACCTTTCCTGTACCTTCTTCCAAATATAATACAATTACCTCATAAAGCGAAAATAGGTTTTCCTTATAGAGATATGATAGTAAAATGTTAAATACTTCAGCTCACCACTTCGGATTACACTGGAATATAGTTTCAGTGATACTCGTATGTTAAGGACCGTGATATTTGTAGTCCTGGACTACTTGGTACCTGTCAGTCCACCCCTGATGTACATGTAATCAACTGACTTAGGGTATCGAACAACTGTCTAAAATCAAGATTTCATATAGACAAATATTTTGAGCTTATGTATGCTAGTCAGGCCTTATAATAGCATGATTATAACATTAACAATCATATTATGATTTATCATTAAATAATATATAATATGCTAACCTTGTATGCTTGTACTTGAGAGAAGGAAATACCTTGGAGTTTTTTTCCCTCCTTTACGCTTTGGTGGGAGGATATTATTAGTTCAGTATTAAACTACAAAAAATAATTAAAATCATTGAGGTAAACTCAAAATTATTCAAATTAGCTATTACAAGGTAGTTCATGTGTTCAAGAATAGTTATAGAAAACAAACAAAATTATTTATAGAGGGAAATGTAATGGAGAGTGTGTGTTGATTGTGTAGGTTGGAAGTTTGCTGCAACAGCAGGAGAAGGCCGGTCGCATTGTGGCAGCCATCTGTGCCGCTCCTACGGCCCTCAAGTCCCACGGCATCGGACCGGGCAAGCGGCTCACTTCATACCCTTCCCTCAAAAAACAGATGCTTGAAAACAACGTCTACAAGTACAGCGAGGAAGACGTGGTCGTGGACGGGCAACTGATCACCAGCCGGGGACCTGGCACAGCTTTCAAGTTTGGTTTGGCCATTGTCGAGAAGTTACTCGGCAAGGAGGCGGCTGGCCCTGTCGCGAAGGGCCTGCTCCTCGAGAACTAAGGGTTAACATGCTGACACTAGAGTAAGGGTTAACATTTGGTAATACGTTTACTCTCTTTGTTCTATTTTGTTGAATATAATCTGAATATTAGTTTGTATTTTGTATTCCTACAAACATTCAAAACACACCATGATTACAAAAACCTTAAGTCCAGGGTAAATTTATCTGTGAATGAAAACAGTTTTGAATACTTTGCTTTGAAATAAGCACCTTTAAAGCATTTTACCCCCTTCCTTTATTCATATTTTCTCTATAGCCATCATAATATGGGATATTTAATTAATTGGGTGTAAAAAGAAACATTATTTTATATTGTCTCCTTGAAACATTCCCGGCTAACACGGGGAACTAGTCGACCTTTGTGGTCTTGGGGTAAAGTGCTCGCTTCAGGACCTGATGCTCGTGGGTTCGAACCCAGCCAAAGTTACCAAATTTTTATTGAGAGATAAAAATCAGTAGCACAACTTCTTTCGGAGGAGAAGTAAAGCCATCGGCCCTATCCTTATTCAAGCCAAGTTTAGTTAAAATCTTCTTTTAATTTGACTATAATCTGTAATAGGTGACATATTTGAGAATGTTTAAATACAATTGGGTTGTACCATTTATTTTGTAGCTATGCTATTTTGTCTCATATATAATATTTGATATGTACTATTAGTTACATACTTTTAATTAAATAAACGTATATAAAAACTATAATTACAAGTATGTTTATTTTAGAGCATACTACCATGGACATCCTTCCATTGGCTAAACTGATGTGAAAGCTCCTCCTCAGTGGGAATCTAACCTGCAAAGGAATACTTCCACAGACTGACCAACCAATGGAGGAGTTTCCCTCAGAGACAAGTGGGTGTGGGTTAGAGGGGAGACTTCCTCTTTGGATCAGATGGGACCTAGGTTAACCTGGCTAGAAAAACTACTCTGACCAGTGAAAAGGATCCTTTGACCAGATAGGTTCCTGGACCTGTTCATCTCCCACAGTACTGACTAGAAGGAAATAAAAGAATCAGAGATCGTCCATAATTGGGTTGTAGAATATCATCTGTGGATCTTCCTCGTCTTGTGAGAAGGGCTCAATCGCCAACAGAGATATATGGTTAGTCGATCTCATTAGTTGTTCAACTCTTGCTAGTCTCTGATAAAACGTCTTAAGCCACGTACTAACAGTACGAGGTGATTGATGTACTTCGAACGGCTCATGACGCTCGCCTCAGCCTGAGACATGCACCACAAGATAGTTTTTATAGGTGCATGCCTAAAGCGAGCATTGAAACCATCATGCACAACATGATTTCTCCCGTCTGTAGGATCCCAAGAGAGATCTGACCTTTTTTATCAGTTTCTTGACAGGAATATTTACTTTGACGGAAGTTTCACGTGACAGCTTACCTTTTATTATTATTATAATATTCCAACTCTTTGCATTCCATAATCGATCACTCTCATAAAGTTGAATTACATGACATACAACTTTATTGTCCTCCATGACACGTGCAAAGTGTGGTCCACCGGTCCGAACGAAACGTGCTGCTCGCACTTAAATGCCTTTTGAGCTTGACCGGCTTACCGACAAGCACACCTCGCTCTGTCCATACCTGATATGCTCGCTTTGATGCGTGCACAGCACACATGTGTCGCGGGCCGTGTTGTCGCCTCGCTCTGTACTTCGCATGCATCATGGACAGCATCCAAGTTCTACGTTCAAGTAATCCAACTTTATGAGAGTAATTGTTTATCATGGGAAGAGTAAGAAAAGATGCATGGTGTGAAATTTCCATCAATTTAAATATTCCTGTCGAATAACTGATAGGAGAAATCAAGAGAAAACAAAAGCAGAATGACTGGATCAGGTATGTATCTATTCCAAATTATAGAAGTGAAGTGTCATACAATCATAATTTAATGCATTTGTAACCCGCCTCAGTGGCGTAGTTGGCTAACGTGCTTGTCGTGTTGAGCTCGACCGCTGAGGACGGGGAGATCGAGGTTCGAATCTCGGTCGGGTGAACTGGGGGTGGTTTTTCCTAGATGGTTTTCCACTCTCCCTCCACGCAAATGCGGGTTCACTTCCTCTAATTAAACCTCCCCAGTTCCTAATCCATTAGAGTAATTAGTACTTAAAGTGTATAACCCGAACGGTTAGTAAGACGCGGTGCTAAATATTATTATTATTATTATTAATGCATTTGTACATATAATTAAAATATGAAGTATGGTACCTTCATAATTTGCTCATCTTTTCGTGAGCATTTCACTTGTTACCTTAATTAAACTCACAAATACAAATTTGTTTTTCGAGCGTAGATGATATCTACACATCAAAATGATTAGCCTATACATGGTTTAAATTTCTTGTGGACAAATACATAGACAGCATGTCCGATGAAAGTATACATATACCTACAATTTGCTTTGCTATTGAAGAACACAAGGTGTAATGTTAACCAATACTTACCTACTTTGTTTTTCGATAGCTCTTTGTAAATCACACTGTACAAAATATTATTAAAGGGCGGGTGGTAATCATCTATCTCCCCCATGCTATTTTCTAAAATTGAATACCTGTTTTCTCAGATTCCATTAAAGATAAACATTTGAAACTTTCACATTGATTTCCAAGACCACTTATACATATTTTAACAGCTCGGATTTTTGGTATTTATATAATTTATATTTTTATGATTTTATTTTTGAACTCTTATTTTCAGATTAAATAAGTTATTAATTTATTTCAAACTAAATAATTATTATAGTAACATGTCGACGGTTCTAAGGTTAAAGGTTGTAAGCCTCATTTTAAAAATTTTACAGGAGAGCAAAATTTTTGTTTTCTTCCAAGACAATTT
>CABFVX010001824.1:114837-140637 GCA_902151425.1 Timema shepardi | reverse complement strand
AAGTGATCCACCACATTCAGGGTGGTGGATCAATGTTAACCTTATGGGAGAAAGTGCGCTGGAACTGTCAATTCATCCACTACTTATGTATATATGCATGGATACAGTAGTTTAAATATTTAGAAGAACATCTTTTAAATTATCAACAACCATTTAGAACCCTTAACAGATTAAATTATCTAAGCTCCATTTATGCAGGTCATTTAAAAAAATACATCTGAACATGTACAGTAATTTGGGCCAGCTGCCCAACTTGTATCACAGTTTTTGGTGATTGAACAATGGGGGTAGGAAGGCCAGAAATACTTGTTGTGGCGGTTGCTGAATGTTTTGAGTTGGCTGAATCCTAACGATGGAGTCAGTATCAAATTAGCAATCAGTGCTTAGGAGAGGAATGAGTCGCAGAGGGTTCTTCTAATCATTCAGGCACGCCTTAGAACACTTCCTAGCACCATCAACAGGCTTTAAATGCGAGATTTACAATATCGGAATCTTTGGAGCTGTTTCACAAATAATCAAATAATACTTCACCAGGAACAGCTTGAAGAACCATAACAAAGAAGTTTCAAAGCATATTAAAAAGGAATGCAGAACTCAATGTTTTTAAAATAATCAACGAATATATGCAAGGGAACACAGAGGAAGTGAGAGAATATACTCCTACCAAAATTACCATATTCAAGTCTGGTTCCATAAATATTTGGAATATAGAAAGGAGTTTTTCAATGTACAATATAATTTTAAGTGATACCCAGAAGAGATTCGCTCTTGAAAATCTTGAAAAATATCTAGTTTGTTGTAGCTTATAATTTCGTAATACTATTTAGGTTGAGAACTTTGTATTTTTGTTTGCGACTAATTTTATGATTTTATTGCAAATTTCTTCAATTTTAAGTGCATAAGCGAATTCGTATCTCACCAGTTTTACGTGCATATAAATCTGCTGCTTAGTAATAAGATAGAGGTAATGGGTTAGATTAAATACATCGTTTAGCCTACACAGACATGTGTACTTATATTAAGTTAATATCGTGTAGTTTGTTTATCTTATGTTGGAGAAGTCCAGTTTTGAATCCAGGCTGAGTATCGTGAGACTTGTCTTACTTCAAATGTTTTACAACACTTTCTCCAAGAAAGATTTAATCCAATTGCTCTAAATTTGACCTTCCTCATCATTCATCTATTATTAAAGTTAATCGCGGGTATACCGAACAAATAAAATGCACAATACAAATAAAAATATATTTAGTGTTGTTTTATTACACTGTGTCGCACCAACCACCTAGTAGAATATCTCCATACTAATTATTACGTTATTGTATAAATGAGGAATTTAGGAACTATATATAAGGTTACCATATTTTCATGTTTAAGTAATAGGAAATCCTTAAAAATAAAACTTTCTCGGTGCATACAGCCTGGAATATAACCATTAACTCTCCAACATTAGATAACCAACCTCGACATAATTTGCGTATACTCTGCATGACCAAATTTTCAGAAATAATATTTAACAGAAAAAAAATCTTGTTTGAATAAGAACTGTCTTAAAAACACTGGACTGTTTGAGAATGCTACAAAAATAATTCATAACAAACATTTTTATTAATAAAAATTCAATTATCTCGCGATACACACGTTCTCTCACCGCTTTAACATTCTACATAAAAGAACGTTTTGTATAGCTTTGAACTAAACTTCACTTTTAAGTGTAGTATTCTTTCATATATTCATTTGAATTGAAGCTATCATTTGAAAGGGAAAAACAATAAGGAATGTATACGTGTTCACATCAATCGTGTATGGCAGCATTGATTCTCTTTCAACATGTGTGACAAGACTGCCATCAAAGAACATAATAAAAGAATACTCCAGAAGTAGGTAACATTCTTCATTCCTTTTATTTACAATGAAAATAAATGGTACGACACAATCGTACACACATTTTCATACTGTGTTTTATAGCGTCAAGGAAAATTTGGAAATAGGTTTGAAGAAAGCTGCCCTTAAATAAGACTTACTCATATTGTAAATGACAATAACCATTCCTTATAGATAATATCTAAATCAAATTGTTCAAACATATTTATCCAAATTTAAATTTCCAAAAAAACGCATATATATATATAAACTATACTAGATAATCGTTTTTTAAAAGATAGAAACGTTTCCTTAATTTTAATAAACAGGTATTCACAGATTAACATTTTGAATCAAATCATCAAGATCAAATTCCAAAGCACTCAATTGACACATTTTGTTATTAAACTACACATAAATGAGCTTATACCCCAAAAACAAGTATATACACACTTATTTTTTATGACATACATTACCAAAATACCCATTTGAAACCAAATCATTGATGCCAATGTTTAAACATCATAATATTTTAAAAATAAAGGACAAATAAATAGGTTTTCATCCCAAAAACAAGATTACAGTGTTATTTTTTTTATTTTAAACCCTTCACATATACAAATTTGAAATCAAATATTTATAACCTTTTGTATAATATTTCAAGTATTTGAAAAATCATTTATTTTTAAACTACCGATGAATGAGTTTTTACCCTAAGACCATTTTAGCATTGTTGTTTGTTAAGTTTGTGAACACGACCCCAAAAAATTGATTTTAAAATTCTATCAGCCTCATGTTTGTTTGTCTGTCTTTCCCCGACCACGTATCTAAAATGGCGGGATATACTTTGTTCAAACTTGATATCTAGATTTTATAGGGCAATATCACAAAATGTTAGTTTTTATAATAATTCTTCAATTATGGGTAATAAATTGTTATTATTTTTAATGAAATTATGAATTTTTCGAAAACATTTTAACGATTATGTTTTAAATGCGTATCTAAGATTTGTTTGGCATCCCAAATAGCAGTATTTTAAATGGTTTTAGGGATATCTTTCATTGAAATATAGTTTATTGATGACAGATTTTTCAAAAACTTGAAATATTTTACAAATGGTTCTAAAAATTTGGATCCAAATGGCAAATGGGTATCTTGATGGGGTTTGATATGCTAAATAACAGTCTACTTGTTTTTGGGATAAATACTTATTAATGGGTGGTGTACCAATGACTGATTTTCAAAACGTTCGAAAGGCTTTAGAAATGGTTATGGATTTGTTCAAAATGGGTATTATGGAAGTTCTTGACGTGACAAATAGCACAATGTAATTGGTTTTCAGGAAAAAAGTTCGTCCAGGAGGGTTTTACTGATTACAAATATTTCAAAACTTTCAATATTCTACAAATGTTTTAAACGATTTGGTTCCAAATGGGTATTTTTGGAGTGTTTGACATTAAAAAATATAGCCCTGTGCACTGATTTTTGGGTAAAAATTACATCAACGGTATTTTACAGAAGAGCTATTTTTAAAATTGCTGTAACGATTTTGCTTAAAAGTATTTCTAGGGAATGTTGGAAATGCACATGACAAATAAAGCTGGATACATTTTTGGGGGGGAAATTTGGCCTTTGGTAGTTTACTAATGGATGTTTTTTTTAAATATTAAAAAAAATGCACTATCGATTAGGTTCAAAATTTATATTTGTATATAATTTTACATATCAATAATAATTTATAGTTATTCGTACAAAATAAATTATTTTAACACTAGTTTACATATAACAAACTATAAAAAGTTAAAATATTTTTGAAAATGACCTTGAAGAATGATTAAAAATCGTAATATGTATATAGTTTCTCATTATAAATAAGAATAAGTTCTATTAATAAACAACAAATTATTTTAAGGTAAATTACAAATAACTTAGTTTTGGAAATTTTAATTTGAAAAATTTGGTTTAAAATGTATATAATATTTGTAATTATTATGATTAACAAGGTAATGTGTTTTTATGAGTGAAACATGTTCGAGGGTAGCTTACTAAAACGTATTTGAAAATTGTATTTGAATTTGTAATACATAACATAACAAATTTCTGCTATTGTGCTACAGAATTATGCTCCACCTTGTTCTTCACACTATAATTCCTCTATGTATTATTTGAATTGAGGCAGTTAGACTGGCGTCAGAAGACCCACATCAGATTAGAGATAAAGTAGAGAGCCCATTTTTATAAATCCATTCATTAAACCTTACCGAGATTCGAACCCTAACCTTTTTGTTATTGGCAAACCAAATAAAAATATATTATTGCATATTTTCACGTGGCTATCTGCAAATATTGATTTTATTTTTGCCATCATTTCTTACTACCCATCAGGACTGTGTTAATTTGAATTACGTAGATGGGGTAGGTATGAGCAAGGTACAATTTAGAGTAAATAAACCAGAAGTTTTATGGAGGGAGAGAGAGAAACCAATTTAGGTAAGAAATTTCCTTAGAACTCCCGGTAGTGAATTGAGTTTGACTTTCCTACCACAAGGTAAACTATACTAGGTGATTCCCACATTATAACTGCGTTACCACTGATGCAAGTGAATATAAGGATTAAATATTATTATGCATAGCAGAAGAAAATTCCTATTTTAATATCCAACTAAACTTTTCTAAAATCATCCAATGGAATTTCTAGGAACTATATACACATCCAGTCCTTTTCTTTGAGGTTGGGAAATTAAAAGTCCGAGAAAGTTTGTCCTGAATGAATTTTTTTGAGTGAAATGGCTCAAAGTTTTCGAGCACTCTTTGAATAAAGCTTGTTGATTTTTACTGTGAGGGAGAGCCGGTGCGAATTTCTGCATGAAAGAAAGAAAATAACTCTACAGCGGAAAAATAGTGGAAGAAGGCATAAGAGAAGGGGATAATAATAAACATGACTTTTTTTAAATCATTTTCTATTACTAGTGGTTCAGCATATATGAATATAATTATCATAATATATATTATGATAATTACTCTAATTTGGGTAAGGATGAGGAAGGAAGCATTTTAGAGGTAACATAGCTGCATTTGCGTTGGAGGATTGTATAAAACCATTTATTAAAAACCACATTCAGTGGACTAAGCCATGATTTGAACCCGGATCTCTACGTCATCAACAGGCCAGTCTAATATGAGAGTGATGCCTTAGACTAAGTGTAGAGAAGGCAACTTGTCACTTGATGGTTTCCTCATGAGGCCACGCACTTCATGTACAGTATGTTTTGCAAAATTATAAATACGTACCTTACCTCAATATAAGACAATGCCTTTTTAGTAATCCATAAGGCCACAGACTCTGTTTATTCTCTACTTATTTCCTTTTAGTTCAACGAGGACAGATTTCAAATTTGTATCTATTTATAGATGAACAATTAAATAAAACACACCATAAAATTTTCAGCAGAAACAGTTTTCTCTCTCTTTAGCTAGTTTGTTTTCCATGGGATGTAGTTTATAAACGATAAAAGGCTGTGAATTAACACAATATTTGAACAGGTAGAACGAATCACCTCAAAAGGCCACAGGTTAACAATCAATGCCTCAGACCATCAGACCACTGAAGTGAGTAAAATGAAATTTTAAAACTATAAACAAAACTAATCTGAAAACAAACTGTGATCTACAATTTTTTTTTAAAGATACAATATATTATATACTTGTTTGGGCTATTTTGTGTCAGAGATAATTTTAACATACATTTGATATTTCAGGCATTGTTAACGTGAAGGGTTTCATCCTCACATTTAAGTATTTAAGAAGAGTTTTATGAACTGGGCATGGTTAAAATTTTAAAATATTATTGTATAAAATACAATTAGTTTAAAATGAATAATCGCATTATTTAAACAAAGAATAACTTAGCGAATCCAAAAATTGTAAAAGAAAATTCCATTTTCTCTATTAGCTTTAAATCTTAGCTTTTGTTTGAAATCTATCAACAATTTTTTTCGGGTAATATTATTCCAAAATATAAAATGAATAATCAATCATTTTTTTCTCTTTATTTCTATAAATAACCGACTATCTATAAGACGTATTAAAAAATAGAGAGTTGCTATCCAAGCAAACCATTAGATTTTTTAAAATAACTGTTGAAATCCCTTATTTTTATTAGTTTTGTCTTTGGACATGTCAATCTATTTACAATTGGGTTAAATTATCTTATATCTTAGGCAAAAGGTTTACAGTATTTTTTATGTTACTCCGTTTAACTACCCATTTACGTTACACGAATAAAAGCTAATTATGATAAGGGGGTAGGGATGAGTAAGGTATAACTCAAATAATGTGTACACACATTTCCATGGCTGTAGAGTATAAAACCATATAGGTAAATCCACCTTCAGTACACCCGACTTGAATTCTAACCCCAATCTTTTCTTCATCAGCAGTTCAGTCTGTTATGAGAGTGATGCCAACTAATTGAGTAAGGATGAGTAAGGTTGTATTAAGATAAGGTATGTCTCCATTTTTGATAAGTAAAGTATTAAACAAATTTAAACACATCTCACGAGCCTCATTTAGGTTTGAAACCCCAACCTTCTTGCGACCAGTAGGTCAGACCAGATAATTTTGATGTTTCGGCCATGTTCTGACCTATTTGAATCGATTTATAATTTCTTAATACCATATTCTTATTTAAACACTTAAAATTAATATTGGTGTATACGTGCAGAGAATATCAAGACCGCATAGTTTGTTTTTCTGGTTATGGAGAGATGAGACTCAAATCCGTACAGGTTAACTTATTTCTATTTATTTACGAATTTTATATTGAATAGCTTCGTCTTCTCTCATTATACACAATTATAGTACTCTTTTTCTAAATTATATCCTTCTTATCCTCACCCTATTAAGGTAATTCGAATGGCTATGGCACATACGAGTAGTAGGTTGTGGTAATAAAACTACACCATAAACAACTGATCCTTAAATTATTTAACTATTAAAAGAATCATTGGCATTTAATTATTTTTCTTCCTGTTATATTATATATGTAAAGTAATTCATTTCCTAATATTCATATATATATTTGAAACCTTTTACGAATCTACACTGCTAAAAACTACAATCCATCACATCCTAAAAATCCATAAATTAAAACTTTTATGGTGTAGCTGTGGGCGGTACATGAAAGGTAAAAATAAATATAAATCAACTTTACACCACTCAATCTTTTTTTGTATTATTTAGCGCCACGTCTTACTATCCGTTCGGGTTATACGCTTAAGTACTAATTACGCTTAAGGATTAGGAATTGGGAAGACTGAAGTTAAAAGAAGTGAACCCATATTTACATGGAGAGAAAGTGAAAAAGATAAATAAACTCAGCAGACCATATTAACGGTACCCTAAATTTACACATTATACATCACCATAATATAATTCAAATTCTTGTTTGGACGTTTCCCGTCTAAATAATGTAATATGACAATCGATATTAAACAATTTTTGTAATTATATTTTACTCAGATTGGTGGTACAATAGTAGAAGGCTTCACTCTTGATTTATCAATATGGGAAGGCCATTGTTCGAATGCCTGTCTGATGTACTAGAGGTGGACTTTCTTAAATTGTATGCCCCTTTCCCTTGACGTAAATGTGACTACACTTTTTCTATAGCATACCATTCTGATCACAACTTCAAAAGATTAAATATTCTGACAACCCAGACGGGTATTAAGGAATGGTTTTCTAGTTTCTTAAATATTTTTATCTGCTTTATAAATCAATTAAATATCTAGGTATAATTTCATAAATCTAAGAGAAGTTCATGTTTGCAATAGATGGTCATATCTATGAAGCTTTAAATTATGTTTGGCACAAAGATTCGATCAACTATTTAATATACAGAACAATCTTATATACTTCAGTGTCCGCATGAACTAAGGCATCGCTATCGCACTAGACCAAACTGACGATGAAGGGGAGATCAGGGTTTGAGTCTCTGTCAGATGCACCATGGTTGGTTTTTCTAAAATTGTTTTCGACTCTCACTTTCTCTAAAATGTGAGTGCACTTTCTCTAAATTAATTCTTCCTCGTCCTTAATGATTAATGTAACTAGTATATGGGCGTAGAAGCTGAACAGGTAGTCATACATGGTGCTATAAAAAATTAAAATAATACACTGTAACCTTATTTAAGGCCATCTATAGGCCGAGTACGCAGACAAAGGACTTCTCTGTAGCCTAGTATGATAAAATCTAATTGTTTACTTGAGTTTGTTGACTATAGAGTTGATTCTACATATAGTGATAGTAGATCCATTGTAGCAGCCTTATAATATTTTATCCCTATCTCTATAGAATTGATGAGCTTTCTAGAAATAATTACTAATTTTCAGTAGTACTGTGCATTTTTTTTAAAATCCCAATCTCTGTATAGTGGATGCGTTGTCTGATAATAATAATAATAATATTATTATTATTATTAATAATAATAATAGTTCCATTGCAGTAGCTATATTTACCATTCCTATCCCTGTCCCACACAAACCATCTTTGCCATTAAAGCTATATTGAATGTACAAAAGCCAGGTGTGGGTTGTATAATCTTTTAGGCCGTTGCGTTGCCTTACTTCAATCCTGAATAAAAGAAGCATCAAACAGGTGTAGTGCTTAGGCTGATTTAGCTTTGCGATTTACAGGCGGCCATCACATACTTTCATCCTCATGGTGTGATGATGATTACAAATGAACTAATTATAATTAATAACAGAAATTAAAACCCATCTCGGTGGCGTAGTTGGATAACGCGCTAGTCGTGTTGAGCTCGACTGCTGAGGACGGGGAGATCGAGGTTCGAATATCGGTTGGGTGAACTGGGGGTGGTTTTTCCTAAATGGTTTTCCACTCTCCATCCACGCAAATGCAGGTTAACTTCATCTGAATAAACCTTTCTAATTCCTAATCCATTAGCGTAATTAGTACTTAAATCATATAACCTGAACGGGTAGTAAGACGCGGTGCTAAATAATAATAATAACATAAATTAGAATTTAAAAGGTTTTTATTGATGTATGATGATGATTACAAATAAACTAATTAAAATCAATTACAGAAATTAGAAAATAAATATTTGTTTATCGATGTTTAATTTAATTTTTTTATTGTGAATGTGTTAAGGAATTGAGATAGGGCTTAAGGAAGGATTATTACTTCTTAGGACCTAGTATAAAGTATTTGTTTAAAACTATGGCTTTCAAGGCTAGTAATTTAAATTCGGATTTGAGTTCAATCAAACTAATAAACAACTACAGCAACATGTTATTCGAATTAGTCTAGTTTCCCATAATTATATTATAGCATATCGCTAAATGTGTTTACACACTAATAAGTTAGCAGGCCAGCGAATAAAATTGATCCTTTTTAAATTATAAATAATAATGTTCCACCAGGATCACTAGAGTCTTCAACATTTCGTAATTGTTATAAGCGTGTTTGGATATATATATATACTTACTCTATGGCATTAGGGACTCGAACGTTTCCGCATTTATAAACGTACGCCACCTATCCCTATCCTGAGCTAGTTCTATCTAGTCCACCTTTACACACCCTAGCCCTATCTTGAGATAGTTATCTCAGGTTCCTCTAATTACACCCTATCTCTCTCGGGTTCATTAAAATATAGCTGTCCCATCTGGATCTAGGTATTCCCAATGTCCTCTTCCCAATGGTTTTGCCATTCTGTAACCTGAACACGGTTCTAGAGTCTACCATTCACGCTGAATGTCTTACCCACAATATTCTAGGAAACTTGACTATCCTAACAATGTCTTGTGATAAGTACAGGTTATGTAACTCATCATTATGTAACCTCCTTAACTCCCAGTATCTTCATCCCTTTTTGGAGCAAATATTGTACTCCATAGCAACTTGTTTTCGAAAGCCCTATTTTTCCCCCCCGTCATTTAGGGTAGGAGATCTTGTTTTACTACCAGAGAGAACAACCAGTAACGCTATTGTTTTGAATAGTTTTAATTTTAAAACCATTATGTATATATAATTAAACCCTCCTAAATACACACAGCTAAATTCTACACTTAACTCCTTCTTCCCTCTCACCAGCAAAGCAGACCAGTCAGGATTGACGCCCTAATTAGTAAGCTTATAGTTATGGTAATATTTTATTAAATATGTTTCCTATTTTTTAAACAAAATTATTAATCTATGCGTGGATTTAATGTTTTCTGTTTTATGATATTTTATTTTCTAAGTTTAAAGCAGTGTCCATAACTTGCCTCTATTAACGTTATTCTTTGACATTGGTTCAGTTTTTCTGATTAATAAAATATTAACTTTATTTTTATCATCGAACAAAATATTGTTATATATTTGTCTTATGTTGTGCATATAAAATTGCTTTTAAGAGTAAATTAATCTCAAGCTTTTTGGAAACTGGGTCAAGTTTGATAACACTTTGTAGCATCAAAGCTATATTGTAAGTAATTTTTGTGTGATACAGCTATATTAAATAGTAAAATTTTAAAAGGCTTTATGTAATAAAAGTAAAAGCAGTGGGATGAGGAAAAACAAATTAGCACTACTTATATGAAATATTTGAAGAGTATTCATGAGCCAACAAAATAAGTAAATTGGTAATAATACCCACAATATATTATTATATACAGAATGTATTACATATTATTTAAAATTATAACTGTTTTATAATAACCTTACAAATAAGATTATTTGTCACAATTTGGCTAGTGTTAATTTGTTGATTTTTTTCAAACCTTAAAATATATATATATATTTCTCACTACCAGTATACGCTGTTAAAAATAGTAGGGATCTGTTTTCAATATATATTAATTGCTATGGAGAGATTATTCCAGCCTTTATTACAAGAAACTTTAACCGCTCAACGCCAGACATATTTAACGTTATCTGGGATTAATTTTAATAGCTCTATTGATACACACCTGTTTGTATTGATGCAACCCTCTCTGTGTGCCAGCAGCGATGCGTCACTTAGATGTGCAACGTGGGTGTATCTAGTAGGTTTATTGAAATATCAGGATGCCCTTGGATACCTTATCTCCAGAACCATCGAACATAGAAATATATTTATATGGATATTTTGTCTTGTTTTGAGGTCTACTATCCACACCCTAGTTATGTCCCAAATAAATACATTACAGAGTATATATCCATATATATATATACATGTATGTATATATACATACATAAATACATACATACATACATACATAAATATATAAATACATGTATACATACATACACATATACATTCATACATACATACATACTGCATACATATATACATATATATGCATACATACATATATATATGCATACATACATATATATATGCATACATACATATATATATATATGCACACATACATATATACATACATACACATACATACATACATACATAAATACATATATACTATATATTATACATATATATTATACATGTATGTATATATATATATATAACCATTTATACATACATAAATAAATACATACATAAATATATAAATTCATGCATACATACATACAAATATACATTAATACATGCTTGATTACATACATATATACATACATACATTCATACATACATACATATATTCATACACACATACATACATACATACATACATACATACACATGCATACATACATATATGTATACATATATACATACACATACACACATACATACATACATACATACACATGCATACATACATATATGTATACATATATACATACACATACATACATATATACATAAATAATCACGCAATTCCCTTACGGGGTGGGCAAGATACTGTTAATATAGCTCAGAAAACAACTTCCTCATTAATCCATACTCATTAACTTTCGCCATACTCTCTTATCCTTGCATACTTCCATCACTTAATCAACATTAATACACCGAGCTATACAAGCTATTTTATTCTTAAAACTCTTAATATTTCTCTTATTCACACATTCATCTACAACATTTATCCACGTCTTACATGGTCATCACCTCCCTTTTGATCTACACACTTTACCTTCATTCATTTGTTTCGTCACAAGATCCATACTCATCCTCTCGATATTCCCAAACCACCTTAAGACAATTATTTATCATTTATCTATTGGATTCCCTTTCAAACTACTCTCCTTCAGTATCTAGTCATTACTGACTCTATCCATACGAGTTTTCCCACATACCTTTTTTTTAGATATCTCATTCCAAATGGATTTACCTTGCTCTTGTGTTTCTCATGACAACCCCATGTTTAACATCCGTAACACCAATTTGGGGTTAACACAATTTTATTTACTGCCATCTTTGACTCTTTTGATACTACTTAATTCTTGGCTATAGTCCACATCACATATATAACACTTCTCCGAGATGCATTTGCCCGTATGTCGATTTCACCATCCATCCATTTTTACAGAACATTCCTCTCAGATACACAAAACCAAGCACTCGTTATAATAGTTTTTCTTTTATTGATAATATTTCCCGATCCATCCTTATCAAAAACTAATACCTTAGTTTTTGGGACATATATTCGAAGATCCATTCTGTTTCCGGCCACACTGCGTGACTGTGAATTAGTATGTATATATATTAGTATATATGTAATAAGAAAAAATATATATATACATATTATAGACCTAAGGTTGTCCCCCCAAAAAAGTGTAAAAATGTTAGCTCTCACATTCTTACATGTTATACTACACTAAATTAACAAATCTTATAAAATTTTAACTCAAATAATATTTAAGGATTCTCCAATCCCACTCAAATCGAAAACAGTTCTACAATCTATGCTTGAAATTATTGTTGTTTTTAACAGTTAACTGCAATATATACTGAAGTTTGTAGTGTTGTGTGTTCCTGGAAAGTCTTTAATCTACAAATTTTATTTAAATACGTCTAAAAGTTTATTATTTACTAAAAATTATATTTTAAATAGTTAAAGATTATAAAAATGGTAATTTTACCATGAAACTAAATCCACGCAAGTTCTTCGTGACTGCATACATTAAGTTAAAGTATTTAATATGTTTTCTGAACACTTTTAATAAGTACTGCTTATGCACCTCGGACTTCATCGTCTCATTAAATATCTGTAAAATAGAAAATCTATGTTCGGAAGTATCATTCACACTATACAAGCTGTTAAGCATATCTGCAGCTTTCTTTAATGGCCATCATCATCATAAACTGTTTCCAGACTTTGGCTGGGTCAGTTATGTAAAATGCTTTATCTTCCCTATCCTTGCACTATTATTCTTTTCATTGCTTCCATTAATCTTCTCTCACATGCAAGTTTTCTGTTATCTGATCCTCCCATATCGTTTTTGAGCTCCCATGCGGTATTTTTCATATATATGTATATATAATTTACTTTATATAAATATATGATTTACATTTTTTGTTCTTTCCTCCATCATGCCCAAACTATCTCAGTCCTGCGTCCACTACTATCTTATATACTCCATGAGCCTCCGTCCTTTCCTGGATGAATTCATTTATATACATGTTTCTCCCGTGACATCTAACATGCTCCTCACAAATCTCAATCCCATGGCCAAAACCCTTTCCTAGTTTCTCTTAAATTCAATGTCCATGTTTCTGCTGCATGTGTGACCATAGCTACATAATATGCCACTTATAAGACTTCCTTACACTGCAACGGGGCTTCTCTTCGTTATAGCAGGTCTCTTACACACTCTCACTCTTACGTATATCTGTAGAACAACTCTCCCTGTGGTCCTCTTTTCATTAGATCCTCTCTACTTCAAACTTTTATCTTAATCACGCTTCTAAAATAGTTTACATTCTATACTTTTCTAAGCTCTACTCCATCCAACTTTATATATTTACTAGGGCTTATTCATTCCTTTGTCATTACCATCACTTCACAATTTTCCATGATAAATTAATGCACAAATTTACGATGTTCTCTTGAGCCAAATACTTCAAAATAATGGTGATAAAAATTGCAAAATCTTGGTCTTAAGACGGCACAGTACCATTGGTGGTACCGGTACTTAAGATCACATATTGCAAAATAATCTCAAAACCGAAAGAGGTACACATTTATTAAATACATGTCCTATTACAGTCCTTGGTAAAGATATATCTCACAGGTTCTTTCAAACTATTGGTATGGACGTCAGTTTTCTAAATCTTCCTGTTGAACCTAGACCTTAAAAGCAAACATTTAAGAAAGCGGCAGATTTGGTTAAAAACTTGTCGTGTGAGAATAATTGCAATTAATTGGATTGTATCTATTATATAGACAAAATATATACATATATACATTGTTTAGAAACATGATAAATAATTTAACTTATTGTGTACAATCACGAAAACTTGCATGGATTTAGTTTCATGGTAAAATGACTCTTTTTTTATAATTTTAAATAACTACAATATGATGTTTAATAACTAATACACATTTTGATCAATAGAGCGAGTAGTTTTAAACCATTTCCAATAATATATGTAGATTAAAGACTTTCCAAGAATACACAACACTACAGACTACGGCACATATTATCAACAGCTAAGAGCACCAATACTTTCATGTATAGATTGTAAAACAGTTTACAATTGGAGTGTTCTTGGAGGACTTCTAAATATTGTTTAATGAAGTTGAAATATTACTGCTAATGTTCAGTATTGAACCATATGAGAAGGTGTGAGATAAAGTTATCACTTTAATTTTTCAGGACACCCACAATGTATGTAGGTATAGATATATATTTTTGTATGTGTATATATGAATATAATAATAAAATATTTATTTAATTATATAATTTATTATATATAAAATATAATATATATAAATATTTAATCTATATTGGAAATATATATAATATATATAGTTTATGAACTTGGTCCTAAAACGTATTTACTATAAAACCATAATGATTACAAGAAATATAGCCGTTGCTTTTTACCCAACAATTTATATTTAATCATACACACGTGCCAATTTAACCGTTGAATTTATCACTTCCCATTCAAACACTTGTGTGTAACACCAAAGTTCAATTTTCTTATCCTCAAGTGTTCTACAGAACGGATTTCGCTCCCTATAAAAGATGACTCGACCAAGAAAGATTGTAAAAAGGTTCATTACTGTCCCCGTTGGGATGACAAAGTTTCCAAGACGCTAGTTTTGAACAGGGATAGAATTTGGCCCCCAACTTCTATCTTCCTTGAGAGGGGAGCAAGGCTGATGGAACAAGGAAAATAATATGGTCTACTGCATGAAAAGTGACAATAATTTTAAAAGCTTATCTTTAATAATATTGGTTCAACAAACAACAATAGGAGCACTAACATTTGTGATCATTTGAAATAAGACGCTACACTGTCAATAATCTAGTTTGATGCTGATGGAGATTTTAGGGTTCGAATCACAGTCAAATGTGTTGATGAACGTAATTCTTAAATAAATTTCCATCTTGTCTCCATGCAAACATTGGTACATTTTTCTTAAACCATATCTTGCTCGTCGATACCCAATATGTGTAAATATACGGGTAGCCCAAACGCTTAGTAAAACACGATGCATTTTCTTTATTTTACATAATATAATACCATCTCTTGGATGTAAGTTATCTAACTAATATAACACAAGTTTATAATTTATTCTAAGGATCTTTGGATTCTTAATAATATATTCTTTTAAAAAGTTGGTATTATGAGTCTTACTACCAATCTAGGCTATCTAAAATTTAGAGGTAGGGATGAGGAAGGGTGAATTAAGGGTAACTATTCCCGTATTAGTGTGACGGGTAAGTCTAAACATATTTAGGTTAAATCACCTCAGTATAGACGAGTGATATTCTATCACTGCTCTCCTCGTAACGGACAAACCATTCAAGATGAGTCTGATGCCTTTGTATGCATATCCACCATGGCTGGTGATTCTAGAAATATATTATTTTGTTGTTGTTGTTGTTGTTGTGGTTTGACTTGATCTGTTTTATCGGAAATATGACTTTAAAGTTCAAACAACCTAATAATAAAGACAATAAAACCTACACAGATCTAAACAAGACAAGACTAGAATGTATCCCTACGCCGAAACATATGATTTTAAAAACCATATGTTTAGCAGCTGTCTCTTTCGTCAAGCAAAGTTTTGAAACCAAGAAAACAAGACAAATTATAATAATAAAAATAAATGACAATTTTAAATTATTTTAATTAAAATAAATATTTTAAAAAAATATTCAATTTTTTTACTTTTTTCATATGTGTATTGTATAAAATAAAACATTGAAAAGATAATTGAAGGGCAAGGCCTACACACTTACCAGGAAACTGTAGGTCTCAAAGTTCACAATTAAAAAACACTACAACACATAATTATGTATTTTTTGTGGTACATCAGTCCCCTTATTTAGCAGAAAAGAGTAAAACACCGACTGGACTACTCATAATGGCATATGTGCATTATTACTGGTTAGACGTTATAATATGTTGGATGTGTAAGAGCTTAACTTGACTTAATGTTTTTATGAGGTAATTTTAGAATAATTTAATATCCGTAAAACATGTTTGCAAATTTAGGAGTTAGATACTATCACCACTGGACGTATTTAAAAGTGTAGCCAGAACTTCTTCAGCATCATCATTGGAGTTAGACTCATCTTCATCATCATCATCATCATCATCATCGTCACCTAGGTTGATTATTAAGGGTGGGTGTCTGTTATATGTATCTATCTTCATCTCTCTGAATCTTCAATCTTCTTGAATAGGTTTCTCGCAGTGGTCCACATGCATAATCCATTTAAAAAATGTATATGTATCCACACATACTGGCCTTAATTATAACACAAAACAAACAGTTAATAAGGGAGTAGCTCTGATTGATTGCAAATTATTATCAGTGCAAGGATCCTGTGGGATATCAAGGTTACCCATTAGAATGTCACCATCCTAGAGCATAAAATCATGTTAATCAAGACGTAAAGGTGTATGAATGTTAGTTAAGGGCAGCAATTGTATACAAGAATTGAACCTATGCACACATATTAAACACTTTTAACACATGTGCTCAGCGAGACTTTTACCTATACACAAATTATTTGAAGCCCATTAATTTCAGCAATTTGTTCAATGAATACTTGCTTCCTTAGAAATGTATGTCACTGTCTCTGATGGTTGACAAGACACTATCCAAAGACATTGGTTTCCTGAGGATATGTTGTGCTTTAATAAAAAATATTTTACAAATTACAGCTAATATAAACATGTTCGATAGTTTGTATAGTACAATTAATATTTTAATGCTGTTGAGGACCAAACATTCAAAATAAGAACATGAGCTTATATGTGTAGATGAAGGCAAAAGGGAGATCAAGATGCAAGTAAAATTTTTGTAAATGATCACTGGAATCAACCTTCTTTATACATTCTATAGATAACTTGATGTATATAATCTCTTGTAAACTCATCTACTGCTTTAGCTGAAACGCCAGGTATTGGTTTTCTGATCCTCTTCTTTCCTGGAGTCTCGACTTTATCAATGCTCCTTCCACAGTAACTGAAATCAATATTTAGCTAATAACTAACTTCATCAAGTATGTCAACAGACAATTTTTACCTTTGAAATAATTTGTAGGATAAAAGTGTGATATGTTGTTACCTACGCTAAAATCAATACATTAATATATACGATCATTTTATTTTATAGAAACTAACGAATAATGTTAACTGTTTTTCCACTCACTCATACCAGTATAAAAACCAGTGGAGATCAATAAATTATAATTATAGTTATAATAAAATAATATTTGATAACTTTTGTTATTTTTTCAACATTTGAAAAACTGGCTAGAATTTTGAGCCTATTTACAAAAATGTGTTTCTACCTTTAAGTTTTATTATACTAGGGCCTATGATATATTTTTTTCCTATCACCATTATAATGTTTATTTGATTACTAACCTACGAATTAAACGTAAGATTAGTTTATTAGTAAGTATATACTGATTGTAAAGTATTATTTTATGCAATAGTTATTTTTATTATTATTTTAAAGTATTTAAAACTAGCAGAATCAAACCTTTCAAGCATCAACAACATAGGACTTAGTTATTCCTAGTTTTGATTCAATTGTTAGCTCTAAATTACTTTCAATAATTACGATTTTACTGTAATTAGGGTCTCCGTGTTCTTTTGACCAGGATGATGGTATTAGATCATTTATTATTAAAGATTTTGTATATACAAATGTGACCTATAAGTAGAGATTTTGGCGCAACCACCACTGTTAACATATCTTTATAAATTTCGAGCTCAGCATACAAAAATATGTGGTCGGAAAATAGTCTTAAAACCACAAACACGCTATCCAACAGTTCTGTATACTAATAAGCCTATTTGAGTTATAATCACAGTTTATCTTAAGTACAGTAGCCTCATGGCTTCTTTGGTGCTGACTGACAGCTCACAGCTGACTTCTGACAGTCAACATTTCGGTATATACCTAAATGTTGACTGTCAGAAGTGACAGCTGCTAAACACATGTTTTTGCAGCTCATTTGGTTCGGCGTAGGGATACATAATTTGGTCTGGTAACTTTTCAAAGTTGTCAGTCAGCAACAAAGAAGCCATGGGGCTACTTTAGGTATGGGTTTACGTACTACTCCCGTAGACATTTCTAATTTTTTTAACTACGCGACAAAATAAGTATATAGAAAGTAAACAAACCTATGTTGAAACACATTTCACCCTGTTCTGAACTATAAATGGTGAGAAATACTCGCACTCCTTGCAAAGTTAAAATTATGCAAAAGAAAGAAATAGTCCTACTTACCATCTCACACTTCTCTAATTGATTTGGAGCAATTCAGCTAGTAATTTAGGAATATTGCACTTGTGTGATAGGACTCCAGCAGATAAATTGGAACCACTAGGCTCTTCTAATCTTCGATCTTGTTGGTTAGGTTTAAAAAAAAAATACGAACTAATTTCTTAACTTAAGATAATTTTTAAACGGTTTTAATACAAAGTTGAAACACTATTAAAATACTGTAAGTTATGTTAATTTCAAAATATCTAAACCTATAAACCTCTCCTATTAAAACAAATTAACTTTATTATTTTTTGTTTTATGAAGTTAATACTAAATTAACATCAATTTTCCAGACTTAGGCCTAATCAATGGGGTAATACAACAATCTTAAGGTAAAATAGGTTATGCCTACTATTTTTTTATAAGTTCTATTTTATTATTGTTACTACAGACTTAATATTTCTCTTAGGATTACAAATGTAAATATCTCCTACGATTTTTCCTTTGATTTGAATTTTATAGATTTACTTCTTCAAGTTAGACATGAAACCAATTGTTTCTTTATTCGATAGTATATTACAGTCATAAAGAATAACCGTTCTTAATTCTGACTAATATTTATCTGCCATCACATAAGCCAAAAACAAATTAAATATATTCTATAGATACTCCATTGATTGCTTAGAATTTTTAAACTAGATCACTTGAGTTGAGATATTAAATATAATACCCTTTAAGTGGTTGTCATATTGAAACAGATAAAAAAATTTTTTTAGAATTAGTCCACGAATTTGGTCACTATCGATGGGTAAACAAACATCTGGACATACAAGTATACGAGATTGGAAATATTTAAGTCAAAACCAGACTTTATTAAGCCTGATAAACATTTTTACATTCTAGGTTCCCTACAGATAGAAAAAGTATTGTGATCGTCAAAAAAATAGAAATCGAGATTTTGATGGATCTGAATCATAAAAAGTTGTTTTTGTGATGCCATCTGTCTATCTGTCTGTATCTACTTAAAGTATAGCCTAAAATATTTTACCATTCAGGCTAAAACTTGGTATCTAGGGTTTTAATAGGGCTGCCCCAAAATGTTTTTGGAATTGGACATCTAGCACTAGAATTAATGGTAGTTTCCGTTAGGGTTAAAAGAGAGAAAAAAATATTCTCAAAATCCGCTATAACACTTTTGATTAAATTTAATTTCCAAGCATTGATAAATATTATATACAAAATGGCTACTTTCAATTTTTTCTCAAAATGACATTATGTGTTCCGTACTGATGCGTAAATTCTATTTTTTTTTTATAATATTGCCGTAATATTTTGAGATAAGATATTAACTATCATTGCAAATATGTAGGTAAATTTATAATAAAAATCTAATGTTTTAAATATTTTTTTGTAAAATCAATAATGTTATAGTATTTTCAAGATATACGTAAATAAGTATATACTTTTTTTCTTTTAACTTTTCGAACATTAAAAGTAAAGTACCTATTGCGACCGAGATGTTGATGAATGTTGAAGTTTCATGACCCCTGAACCTTAATATAAGGTTTACGAAATGCCGTTCGTATGTGTGCCTGTGTAACTTTCAAAATGAAATAAGTCTAATTAGGAGCGAAAATATATATATTTTTGTTCTCAAAATCGGTTATAACAATTTTTATTGCAAATTGTATCTAGGTGTTGATTAAGACTATAAAAAAATAGCTACTGTCATTTTCTAATGAAAATACTCTTACGATACCTTACATAAGTGGATATTTACATATCTCCACAGCTATTTGAGATACTAAATAACTTATAATTGAAAAATTTTAGAACTATTAAAAATAAAAATAAACATATTTGAAATACATCTTTATGAAACTAATAGTTTCGGGGTGTTAGATAATATATTAATATCATTTAGTGAGCTTTAAATGTACATAAATACTAATTAAATTTGAACAAATTTATTCTCTAATACCATAGAATAAGTGGGTCTCTTAAATAGTTGTTCCTTTTCCTTTAACCTCTTAGAGGGAATGTTTGTACAGCAATGATCCATCATTTTATACTCAATAACCAATATTTACCTTTTTTATTGTTAAAAAATAATAAATGACGAATTTAGTAGCAATATGATTAGCTGAAAATTTGCAACGCCCAATCAAATTTTAATATGAATGGTTGCACCTAGTTGACACAATATTGATCTTTTTATTGGTCCAAATATACAAATGAGGACATTAATTCTTTAAAAATAACAATATAAAATTTAAACCAGGGAGTCCTAAACTATTTTAGGTAAGTATAGCGCAATTTTCGCTCGGGATTGCTAGGTTATATAATTTTGTTTCATACACTACCAGTTTTGAGTAAATGTCTCGATTTATAAACAATAGAGAGAGAAAGACCATGTGGAGCTGCGTACCATTTAATTAATCAAGGTTTTCTCTAAGAAAAAAGTTGATCAACCTGGAAGTGATTCATCCTATCTGACTTTCCTTCCTGGTCTTCAGTCTGACCTACGTTTGAAATGCGTCTCGCTCCTCTTTTATCTCCCTGGAGGGACGAGAATGCCTCAAACCTTCTCTGCCTCTCTTCTTTTTCATCCAATTGCCACCCTTCACTTTGGTTCAGAGTTTCTCACATGCATTCTCTTGTCTCTCTTGCACTTAAAAAAAACTTGTGTTAAATAAATGCCGATGCTGATAACAAAAATGTTGGGAATGTTTGTGAAAAAACAAACCAGCTCGTATTCTAACATCTGGCGTGTAAAATAAAAGTTTTCTTTTCTGTCTCTTACACCAGCCCTGTACACGATGCCTTTTATTGTTTAAAAATGCATAGTTGAATTAATAATATAAAATTGTCCGGGATTGTAACCAATGCTTTCACCCAATTTTTATATTAAAAATATAGGGTAGTGATTATAGAGTATTTCAGAGTATATTTGAACAAAATTTAGCTAACTTTAAAACTCCTCGATTATTTGTAGTGATAGAAGCAAAATTTAGCTGGTTTCTTGATATTTTTCATTACCAGTGTTGGAAACATTGTTCTTTATTTATTTGGAATCCAGCTTCTTTTTGAATAGTATCACTTTATATCAATTAATTTTTGTTAATTATTATTTTGGTATAGGAAAGTTTTCATGATGAATGGAACAATCTTAGTAGTGATGCCTAAATACTGTAAAATGTATTTTAAAATAATATTGAAGGGACTGGTAAACAAAAGGTATGTTTGATTCCATTGTTTCTTATCTAATTATATTTTACACCTGGTTTACATTTACCAGCCTCTCAAAAATCCTTAAACCAAATAAATTACAGTATTCATGTACTTTTGAAGAACCCTGACTATTTTTTTCTACATATATTCTATTTTTGCTCCAGAAATTATGATAAACCGGCCGTAAGAGAAATATTTATATTAAAAGTCCATCACCTTATCTCAGCCAGATGTTTGTTTGCCTAGTGACCTAAAGATTACAAGTTCGATTCTTGTAATCAGTTAAAAATGTGTAATTTGTAAAATATGGTTCTCCCCTTTTAACATATATTAGTTAATGGCCGGAAGCTCGATGTTGTGTCTGCCCTAGATTAAAGATAGTCTAGATGTTATGTACGGATATAATTTATTGGTAAAATAAAAATAAATAAATAATAATAATAATAATTATTATTATTATAAAATAACAGTAATTCGTTTTGAGAAATTGTCATTATTATTTTTAGTTAAAATTGTCTTATTCATGGTGCTAGCAACTTCTTGTTCATATACACATTCAAAGGTCAGGTAGAGTAAATTTAAGTTATAGCTATGACTACACGGATACTGTTTTTAGTATTTTTCAGGTGTTTATTATTTCTTACTCAATGCTACAGAGCTGAAATATACAATTTTTTTTGTGGTGTTGGGGACATTTTTAATAATCGTAGAGTCGGAAGAATCACTTAATAGAGAAACTTTTGTATTCGTGAAAACTTTCAATCTTGAAACTATAACGTATCATGGAGTTTAATGTCTCTCCAAAAACTATAGTAAATGATACTATCCAATTGTCCATACATGGTAGTTTTAGATGAAATGTTAAAGGGAGTATAAGTTTAAACAGAATAGAGAAGTAAATTCATAAAATGACATAAACTTTTGAATTTTAAGCCTTTTGGCTTGACAGTAATTGATACTTTCTGGTTGGCTGAGGAGTTCTTCATAAAAAGCAACACATTATTTTGGTAATTTCTTAAAACACTATTCAACTCTGCAATTTTTTTCTCTTGGAACTCACTAGAAGCTCTCAAATAATTCATTTTTATACAACATCAAACACTAATTCTTATTTGTTTAATAGTACATCCTTGCCCAATTACTTATTTAGAACAAAATCGATAGAGCCATTTCAGGAAATTTTCACACGATCAAAAATAGTCACAGGTTAATGGAAATTTAATATTTTTCTCTTTCTCNAAAAATATCAATTTTAAACCAAATTGCTTTATCCACTAAAAAAATTGTTCAGTAAACTACAATTAAGTATATACCTCTCTTTAAATAAGTGTTAGACTGCCGATGATGGGTAGAGAGCATCGAGTCTCAATCGGGTGTACTGAGGGTATTAAAAAAAATCCACTCTCCTTTCAGGCAAATATAGTTACACTTCTTATAAATATAGCCTTCCTCATAAAAAAATCATTAGATGAATTAGTAAATAAGCGTATAACCCTAACTATTAGTAAGATGCGGTGCTTAAAAAGCATAGTATTAATATTATTACTATTATTATTATTAGCACCGTGTTTTACTACCCGTTCAGGTTGTACGCACTTACGCTAATGTGTAATGGTAGGGTGATTGTGAGATGAAATTGAGGACCTACAGTTTAACGTGGGATCCAAACCACGGTGGAGGCCTGACATTCCACACATTCACAAGTTGCGATTAATACACGTCTTGTCAGGGGTGAAGGAAGGGTTTGGAAATAAGAAAAATTTGTGCCGGGACTGCAGATTAAACCCCTTAGCCCCACACAACATTGGTAAGACTATATTGTTATTATTATTATTATTATTATTATTATTATTAGCACCGCGTCTTACTACCCGTTCGAGTTATACGCACTTACGCTAATGTGTAATGGTAGGGTGATTGTGAGATGAAATGAAGGACCTACAGTTTAACGTGGAATCCGAACCACGGTGAAGGCCTGGCATTCCTCACATTCACAAGATGTCTTGTCAGAGGTGAAGGAAGGGTTTGGTAATCAAGTAAATCTTTGCCGGGACCGAGGATTGAACCCCGGCCGCCAGCATAGAAGTCTGACACCCTACCCCTAGACCGCCAGGTCACCATTATATTGTTAATTATCATGTAAAACAATTTACTTATATCCATTTAAACAATATCACCAAAAATGTTCAAAATATTAAATGTTTTCGAAAATCAGTCATCAATAAACTGATTTTAAATATTTTCTCGCTAAAAGAGTACACAGTTTACTAGTTATCTAATGAACACCCCCATGAACATCCATTTTGAACAATATTTTTCTAAAGCCAGTCATACTACACTTCATTTGAGAGATTAAATTAAAATCATGATTTGGGCTTTAGATATGACCATATAACATCTGAATATAAAGTTGATTTTAAAACGATTAAGCCGCTTATGACGATTTTTATGTTATATGATCATCTCTTGAGGTCAAGTCGTGATTTTATTATTGTTCTAAATTCAATGTTGGTTTACGAAACTGATATTTGAAAATTTAAAACTTTATTGAAATGCCTATAAGTGTTTTGATCAAAATATCTAGCTAAGGATTATTTTACTATGTAATAAATACAATCGTTAAATTAAATTTCAGGTAAAAATTAAATTAGGATAGTTTATTTATAAAAAAAACTTTTGCTTATTTTGTTCAACACTCTTTTACATAAAACTATGATAAATAAGCATGTACGATTTAGTCATATTATCAATTTTTTGTATTTATGTTATTATTATTTTTACAAACTAGTTAGTTGTCAATATTGATTCCTAAGTATTTTTTAGATAATTGTATGGTATTTTAATATTATATTAGTATTTTGGGTGGCTTAATTTCCTCTCTCTTTTCTCTCTTGCCAGGACAATTGGAGGTGATTTTGTCAAATGATATTTAACTGCCATTATTTTATAGATATTTTTTCATCTATTTAGAGGCTCTATTATGTATGATTTATGTCGCAGTTCTGGTAAAATTTTAAGATTAAAATATCCTTTTAAAATAAACTTAAGATCGATGAATTACAGTGTAAAGATATATTCGTAAAGGATTTGGTTGTGATATTAAATATAAACATATTTGGTCTACTACAGAATTGGTAACTCCGATGTTGTCTACTTATTTGCATTCCAATAGCGAGCTTATTTTTTAGTCAATACCTAAATGTAAGGAGAGAACTGTAGGCAATTATTGAGGATATTCAGAGCCATCTTGAATATTTTGATTAATTTATATAGAGAAAATATTTCTAAACGGTCAAAAATGTACTCAGGAATGCGGATTTTTTAATTAATGTAATTGCATTATTGGAACATATTTGAGGTTTCTCGCATTAATGTAGCTAGGAAAAATAAGTTTAGGTGCAAAATAAATATATAACTTGTAATTTCCGCATGTATTTATTCCATATAAATTATTGCTATAAGATTTAAAAGAAAAATAACAAAGATTTTTATCACACATCTATGTGTACATTATAGTTGTGTTATTAGCGAATAAGTTTATTTCTCCTTATATTGTCTGTACTATGATGTTATTTGCCACCCTACCTTGTATTTACCTATTTTTTTCTACTTTTGTGAACAATTTCTGATTTATTTTCTAATTTAATTTCGTGTGAAATCTTTGAATTTCACCAGCTGGTTGCTGGCCTGACTAATGATGATGTTTACATAAATATGAATAAAGTAAAAGGACGGAAGGAACAACGTAAAACATTGTTTTAAATAATTTAAATAAGGAATTTTGATTTAAGGAAGAACACTTACCTTTTATTAAGCATATTAATTATCCTTTTAAGAAGTGTGATTGACTGT
>CABFVX010001824.1:87376-113977 GCA_902151425.1 Timema shepardi | reverse complement strand
TATATATATATATATTTTCTCTTCTTTTGGTCTCAACAATACTGTACTATACTTTATTAAATAAGAATTATAATTAACCGGAATTCCATAGGTAGGATTTGGATGTGGACAGAAAGAAAACAGCAATAAATTCACAAAAGTGCCAACAATTGTTTTTTTATACATTTATTTTTATTGGTAATCTAAATTACATTTTATTCAACAATCCATTTTTTTTAAATCTAAATTGTTCATGTTTTTTTAGTTTTAAGTTTACCCAGTGGTCTCGAGGTTGAGAGTCGTTGTGCCACTGAGTTTATAGCCGAGGTAAATGTATTTTTTCCTTTTGATTATTATTTTTCCCCTAGATACCAGGGGTGGCGCCCAACAAAAGCACAAATTATATAGATAAAGAAAATATATTTTTTCTTTTAAAACTTTTATTTTTTTATTATTATATATATTTTTTTTATTACAGTACGTCAACGACCTAATATATATTCTGCAAAGGTTTGGTGCAACGATAGATTTATTTGGAACCACCACGTAAACAATTTGTTTTCTTAATTTTATACATCTACCAGTAATGTGAAATTATTTATCTTCTTTTCCAAACGAGTTGCACTATCATTGCGTTAAATTTGGAAATAAATAATGTGATCTGAAATAGAAGGAAAGAAGATTATAGGAAGAGGCACTTATTGACTCTTGTTCACTGACCATAGCGCACCTAGCTTTTTCAACAATTCTGAACCAGAAGTTTTATTTAATGCGTTTAATATTGGAGTTTATTGTAATCGAATACTGGAGGAAAGGTGGGCTGTAGTATTAGTATTTATTAACAGTTCAAGATTTAAGACATTAAATAACTTTAGTTACTAATATTAGCTAAAATACAATATGAAACCAAATATATACTTTGCTTTAGCAATTTAAATAAATGCTTATCAACAAGAATGATAATTGGAAAACTGCAAGGAAAAATGTTACAAAGTCTAATTTTAGCTCTAATTGATTTAGTGCTGGCATCTGTTAAACAATCGTGAGACCTTTATAATGCACTTTATATTATTGTTAAGAGGTATTTGTAATATTTAAATTATTTTTTCAATAAAACATTTTACTAGGCTTCTTATGTGTTTGAAATTTATAGCCGATGTCCTGAAAAGTGCATATAATATGACATTGACTATTTTAAACGAATGATTTCTGTGAAGAGTGAAACACAATATTAGAGGTTGTGAAACAAATTATACAAAGAGATAAATATAAATGCAAAGAAGTTGGTAAAGTAGAGTAAAGAGCTAATTAGATTAAAATAAGGACAAAGAATACATAATGATTTTGAAGATAGTAAGAAGCTGTTCTGGAAGTGGATAAAGAGAGCGAAACAAGGAGTGCAAGGAAAGATATATGGAACTCAGAATGAACGTTGTGAGATTATCTGGGACGAAAACGGTATAATAGAGCGACGGAGAAAGTATTTTGAGAAATTATTTGGCAAAAATTTGGAGAAAGTAGCCAAAAATATGTAAAAGTTATGAGAAGTGAAATAATTAATGAAGCTGAAGTGTTTAAAGTTATTAAACGTTAAAAAATGACCAAGATGTGGGCGTAGATGGAATCACAAGTTAAATGCTTAAGTGCGGGGTTACGGTATTACTTGCCAGATTGTGTGAGTCGTTCAATGTATGTGCTGAGATTGTGAACGGTCCTAATGACAGGAAGAATGCCGTCATTGTACCTTTGTATAAGGGCAAAGGCAGTAAGAGTGAATTTAAGAACTATAGGGCAATTAATTTGTTGACTATTCCAGGTACAAATTTTGGGAGCGTTTTAATTGAGAGAGTGTGTGAAAGAACTGTGGGCAATATTTGGAGGGGCACAATGTTGTTTCATGCCAGATAGAGGTTCCATGGACCATATATTTGCATACTTGCATTCCAACAAGTAACTGAGAAATGTATGGCAGTGAGAAAGAAAGAGTATTGTGCTTTTGTTGATCTGGAGAAAGCGCATAATCTGGTGAATAGGATTATGTTATGGAAAGTTATTTGAAAGTATGGTGTGGATGCATAGTTAGTAAATAAAAATAAGGAGGTTTATGATGGAAGTAAAACGTGCGTTAGGTTGGATGGAGCTTTGAGTGAATGATTTGACATTGAAAAGGATATTAGACAAGGTTGTGTTATGTCTCCATGGTTGTTTAATGTGTTCATGGATAAGTGTTTTTAAGTGCATGTGAGGACATGGTTGGTGTACAATTTGACAATGTGAATGTAAGAGTGCTATTATAAAATGCAAATGATACCGTATCCAGGGCTGAAAAGGAAAGTTACTTGCAGAATGCATTAAATCGTTTGAGTGTAATGACAGTAATATTGATCTTCATATAAATGTCTCAAAAACAAAAGTATTGGTTTTGGATAAGGACGGAACAGGAAATGATGGTCAACTTAATATAAAGGGAAAACTGTTTTGTTAGAACAAGTGAATGATTTTTTGTATCTGGGCAGAATGTTATGTAAAAATTGATTATTGGTGAAATCGACAAACGGGTAACTGTATCTCGGAGAGAAGTTTGATGTATGTGGCCTATTGCCATGAATGATGTAGTATCAAAAGAGACAACGAGAGCAGCATATAAAAGTGTTTTAACGCCAACGTTGCTCTACGAATGTAGAGTGTGGGTTTTTCAGAAGAAACACATTAGCGTTGGTAATGGGGTTGGAATGAGATATCTAAGAAATGTAGGTGGACAAACTCGCATGAATAGAGTCATTAAGGGATGAGATTCTGAAGGAGTGTGGTTGGAAAGATAATCTTATAGGTCCATGTGAAAGAAGTATCTTACGGAGGTTTGGTCATATTGAGAGGATGAGTATGGATCGAGTGACGAAACAAATAGATGAAGGCAAATTATATAAGTCAAAAGTAAGGGGTAGGCCATGTAAGACGGGGCAAAATGTTGTAAAACAATATATGAAAAAGAGAAACAGTAGGGGTTTTTAAAATAAAATAGCATGTATGACTCGATTTATGGATGGTATTGAAGCGAAGATAGTATATAAGGAAAGGGAGGTGGGGAAAATGTTATCTATATTCACGGTTTCCTGCCTACCCCGTAAGGGAATGGCGTGGCTAAGATGTATCTATGTTGACTTTTTTTCCCTTGTATCCTTCAAATAATGTTTTAAAGAAGTTCCCACTTTTTAAAGTACTTTGTTATTTTGTTATTTAGTTTCTAGACCAAGCAATCCAGGCTACAGTTCCATTTTCATAGTAAGAATATGGCAGCTAGAAAAGCTAATCTTCTACGTTCATATTTTAATACGTCAGTCAATGTGATCTGAAGCTTTAATTTTTGATGGATATTATCAAAAACTATAAAATATTATTAGTAAAATACTAACTTAATGTTATATTTGATGACCACTAAATAATAGGTTAGTAATTTATAAAATATTGAGTCAAAACATATGGTGTATTATATATATTAATACTTATCTCCATTTTATCAATAGATAAATGCTATTAAATTAATCAAAGGCCTACTTATATTATCAACATACCGTGTATAAAACCAATTTATAATATATATAATAAAGTATTCTAGTAAAAATAATAGTTTTATAGCTTGTATTTAGCCCCTTAGGTGTTAGTGTATCTAATAATGTATTAGATTTGTAGTCAGTTGTGATTATTTTTACCATCGCGACCACATTTCCTTATTTACTTCACTGAGCATATTTTTAATTTAATTATGTTCATTGAGGCGAAAGTTTTTTTTACTACAACAAGAATAGTATTGTAATATTTTCTCCCAGAAAAGAATCTGCCTGATAAAAACCCAAAAGTATGTAGGAAGTTTTTAGAATTTATGCGCATTCGAGTATAAAGAAGCGATTCGAAGTTCGTTCTTTTTTGTGACAATATTGAAAAGTTTTATATTAATGTAACGTAGGAAACCCAATCATTCGTAATAATAAATATATCTCAAACATTTGTATGTGATGTCTTAAATAAAAAATATTTATTGTGGCCTTCTTAGGGACTGTTGATTCTATATTTGAAATTAGTTAAAACAAATAACCCAATATTAACTAAACAATATAAATAGATTTATTTTATCACCAAAGTCTGTTTACAGGACGCCATCATTTTAATGTAATGTTTTATCACTACCTTTTCTTATATCTAGTTATTGAGCTTATATCAAGTTAATAAAATACTCGTAGTTAAATTGAAATTATGATGTAAGCCTTGGTCTAGGTCTCAGTCTCTTTGACAAATTGTCAACATTTGTTTGGATATTTACATTAGCTTTCAAGTAAAGTTAAAAGCATTGTCATGGCAATTATATGATGTTTATTTACACAATAAGTATATTATGGTATTAATAACTTGAGTGTTAATTGTTGATTTAAAAAACACAACCTCTATTTTATTAAATCATTGTTTGGTTTTTTATATTCATTTAATATCTTATTATTATTATTATTATTAGCACCACGTCTTACTACCCGTTCGGGTTATACGCACTTACGCTAATGTGAAATGGTAGGGTGATTGTGAGATGAAATGGAGGACCTACAGTTTAACGTGGAATCCGAACCACGGTGGAGACCTGGCATTCCCCACATTCACAAGATGTCTTGTCAGAGGTGAAGGAAGGGTTTGGTAATCAGATAAATCTTTGCCGGGACCGAGGATTGAACCCCGGCCGCCAGCATAGAAGTCTGACACCCTACCCCTGGACCACCAGGTCACCTTTAATATCTTGAATTACAATATTTAAAATTTTATAGAGATTTGTTGAGAGTTAATCTAATATTCAAATTATCTCAGTTATCAAATAAACGGTTTTACTTCACGTCATATTAATTTATTTTTAATGTGTACAGATAAGTTTTTTTATAGCTAATACTTCAATTAGGAATATTTAATATTTTAAATCTAAATTTACTAACACTTAATAAAACTTAGCTAGTTACAGTAATAAGTGAAAATATAATATTTAGATCTTAAGTAAAATAAGCATTACAGTTCACCCTTGACAAGTTTTTTTACAATTAAAAATACTTATTTTATTAAAAATGTTTTAAAAATATAGAAATATTAATATATTTTTTTCGCCAAGACTGGGATTTTCATTTTTAACTACACTTATAATATATAAATAAAGACGGTAAAGTGTAGATAGAAAGGTACCTGCATGATAAATATTGTTAAGTGGAAGGGCACCTCCATCAATGTGGAGAAGGTCTTATAAAATTAATACCAGCTATAAATCACATGGGAAACACATCCCTTGACATACGAAATGAGATTCGAGCCTTGACCTCCATGTCACTGGTGATATAATATATTTAAAACTTGATGATACAGACCACGTGACCCCCAGAGGGGTTATATAGGTGATTAAATATACAAAGATGCCCCCAGGGTTCTAGAAAATTGAATCAATTATTCACTAAACATGTGCATTGTAGGTGTTAATTTCATATTTTCTTTTCAGAACAATTATGATTCATTTACTTTAAATAAATAAAAGTAAGTGTAAGAAAAAAAACCAGACCCTAGTGCTACTAAAATAAAGAAGATATCATTGTCAATATTATTACTATGAAACACCATTGCCTCATTCTGTGTCAAACTGGATAGTATGTCATTACTCATTAATAACAAACCCGGCACAAAAAGATATATTCTGAATACCATTTTAAATTTCTATTTTGTGGCCCTATCTGTTAATCTTTATGAAATAATCCTGGGGATCATAAGATATATATAAAGGTGAAGAATACTGATCATATTCTATCTTGGTGCTGGACAACAAAAGCTTAACTCCGATTATTTACGCCAAAAAAGACCGATATCTTATGGGCCAGGTAGTAAACATGTCAGTAACTTGCGTAAATTTAGGAGAAATAGAATTAATTTTCCCCATAGGCCATAACTGACCGAATAGAAAAGTTGTTCAATTCCATCGCTGTACCACTTTTTTATAAACGTGTGAATAGTCTCTTACTCATATACACAGTACAGTATTAAAACTACTAACGGGATTCTCATGTTCTCTGTGATTTTCTTAAGGTGTTTTAAACTTTTGCATGAATTTTCTCCAAACTAGTGTACACTTTGTTCCTACAGAAATAAATTATGTCCATTACTCTACAAACACAATACCCATTTATAAATCAACTGCTTCATTTCTAGTCATGTAATATTTCCCATTAGAATTTGTCAGCTAATTATTGCGAATGAAAACTATTTTTAGGGACCTTCAAATCTTGGTGGCATATTTCAATTAAATACTCTTCTTGGATAAAATATTTATTCAAATGAAAGTGTAGCACTGTTCCTCAATCGAAGATTTCGTTATAAACACAAATTTGTGTGTGTACTTTTTTGTATTTTAAGGCCAACAAGTAAAATTTCGGTCATGAATTAATCCGGTATCATTCATAATTAGGGATGACCTGCTTGCAATACCGTCACCCAAGAATGTAAGTTTTCTATCTACAAAAGTGTTATATTGGAGATATTTGGTGTTTACGTATATTTATATAGCACATGAATAACCTGCGGTGAAATTGAGAATACTATCAAACTACTTAAGAGGACAAACTCGAGTTGTCATCTAGTAACATAGGTTTTATACACATGGTCTAAACTCAACCCTTTTTTACATAATAGTGGAAAATTGGACATCTATCACTTTCAATCTCGGATGATAATTGTCAGTTCTTCCTAGGTTTTCTGGCCTTTTTTTTCAACTTTCTTTAAAAAGATATTTCTGTGGTATCTCCCTCCCATGAGAATATTTAGCAACCACTAACTACTTCACCCTTTTAGGTTAGGGGATACCTGCCTAAAAATATCCAGCTTCTTAAGCCTTCTGAGCTTCATGGTGACCTGGCGGTATAGGGGTAAGGTGTCAGACTTCTGTGCTGGGGGTCAGGGGTACAATCCTCGGTACCAGCACAGATTTTTCTGATTGCCAAGCTCTTCCTTCACCTCTGGCAAGACGTGTATTAATCACAACTTGTGAATGTGTGGAATGCCAGGCTTCCACCGTGGTTTGAATCCCACGTTAAACTGCAGGTCCTCCATTTATTCTCACAATCACCCTAACATTACACATTAGCCCGGATTAGAATTTTCTGTCACAAATTATTTCTATAACCTTATAAACTAAGGACTACATGCTTGCAAAATTTCAGCTCTTTACATCTTTTGGTCTTCAAGAATTTTTCATCTTAGGTTTTACAGAAATGCCTATTTGGGGAGCCCCAATAGAAATGTTTGGTCACCAAGTATTCTTGAATCTTTTAGGCTAGATTCCTGCATAATTTCAGCTTTGTAGTTTTTCTAGCCTTAGAGATTTATTTAAACTTAAAAATAACACCCCACGCCCCCTAGGAATATCTGGCCACCACGTATTCCTGAGAACTTATGGGTTAGAGGCAACCTGCCTGAAATATTTCAGTTTCTTGAGTCTATTAGGATTAGAGAGTATTTCTATTTGGTTTTTCTGGAAACACCACCCAATTTTGAACACCCCTTGAAAATCTTCCCTCGCCAATTATGCCTGCTCCCTTTTGCGCTAGGGGCTACCTATTTGTAAAATTTCAGCTTCTTAGCTATGAGATTTAATATTTTTTGAAATGTACCCATTTTCGGGACCCCCAATGAAATTTTTGTCACTAAGTATTCCTTAAAATGTATGTGCTAGGGGCTAGCTACCTACCATATTGCAAGTCCATAGGTCTTCTGGACTTCGATAAATTTTCCACTTTGGCTTTTTAGAAAACCTCCCATTTTAGAAGACCCAATGATAGCTTTTGGTCACCAATTATTTTTCCATCCTTTTAGGTTAAGGGCTACCTTCCTGGTAAATTTAAAATTCCTAATTCCTTGGAAATTGAGATTTTCTCATATATATATATATATTTTAAAACCTTGTTGAGGAGCCCTATGAGAGTTCTTACTCACCATGTTTTCCTTCAACCTTTTGGGTATAGGAATATTTTGACTAAAAGGTTTCAGATTTCTATGTGTTATGGGTTTTAAGATTTTATCGGCTGCACAGAGGAACTGTTAGGTATTATAGTGGAGGTGATATTTTAGTGTTAGAGTAATTTTTACCTTTCATACAAAAGTATTAGAATATCAATCGTTTCTTACTTTCATAAAATAATAAACTTTTCAGTGAAATCATTATATTTGTAAGTCTTAGCTATGTGAAACATCCTAAATGGGACTAAGTTATGATAATTATAAAATAATATAATGGATATATTCATAACAAAAGTTGAGGCTTATATATTGTTGGATATCTAGTGATATTAATAGGTTATGTACACAGGGTATATTACACAAGGAGCAGGCCTAATATTTTATCTAAGCCATTTTATTTGTAGATACAAGCTATGTGAAATATTTTACATTGGGATAATTGATTATAATTGTAAAGACATATGGCTATTTTATAAAATTAAAATTAATATAAGTACATTATTTTAAATTATTATGTACACTCAGGATAAAGAATTAAGGTTGCCTATTATATTCACTTCAACGGAAAATCTTGGGATTGCAAGGTCAATGGTCCTATACTCAGTTCTGGAATGTATATTATATTATATATTATATATACATCATATATTATATATATTTTATAATTAAAGAGAAGTAAAATATTGAACGCACATTGATAGGCCTTTATATTTATAATAACTTGATAGATAATTTTAATCCTTTGCACCATTGTAAATGAGAATCAAGTCGTTAGAAAATAAATTTTGGTTGGACCAAACTTTATTTGGTCAATAATCGCTCACCAATGCGTGTTAAAATAAACTAAGGAGTAAGCCTACTTTAAGAAAAATTTTATTCATTTCTAACTGTGCCTTTAAAAATAAATATGTTTTTTATGGGTTTGCCCTATTCTTGGATCTGTTTTTTGACATTAAATTTACACACCTGCCATGCAATGTTAAGTAAATGTGTAATTCACGTAATATTAAATCCCTTTGCTTTGAAAGATCATGATGAAAATAATAGTGGCAGCAATGAATGTAAGAACGTAATCTCTTTAGAACATTCAGTCAATTGCGTTTAAAATACAACCAAATGATGTTTGGCAACATCTTTTTGGTCTTAAAGATATTGTAATTTTGTTTACCGACAGTCAAAATATTCGAGAATACAAAAAAGGACATACATTTAGAAACAACAATATGATTAGGGTCACTGGGTGTTTCTTTGAAACATCACTTCTAATCCTTTTATAATCAGGTAAGACCTTTTCCTCGACCCATTTCCTAAAATACCCAGTCGAACTATAAACGGCGTCTGACGCCATCGACTTGGGACGCCTTAAGGTGATGATGCCACTATGCAGACCGTCACAGACCATGTGATCCCCGTAGTATCCCCTTGAGAGGCTGTCACTGGTTGGTTCAAAAACGCATAAATGATGGATCACCTCCGATGCCCCGGTAACCGCGCATTGCACGATAGTATCCATTTCACTCCAACTCAAATTACTCCTCTCCAAAGACAGGCCAAGGCTCCAATTGGAGGTTGGTGTCAAACCAATTGACAGACACTCTGAATAAACAGAAGGAATCCATCTTTCAGATAGTTTTATGATCTTCGTGTAGTTATTGATATCCAGTGAAGGTATCTTCAGGAGAGCTACATCACTGGCTAGTGTTACCAGGTCATAATCCGGGTGAATAAATATATTCCAAACTTTCCGATGCTGTCGTAGAGATTTGTTGGTTATGGAGCCGGCGATAATTTCCAGACGGGTGCCATCACCACTAAACTCGTCAAAGAAGTGTGCTGCTGTGAATATCCACATAGGAGCGATGATGACACCGGTGTGTATGGTGGTGTTGGCTATTAAAACCGTCACGACGAAGGGGAATTGACCATCTCTGACAATGAGACTGAACCCATGTGTTTCTAGTGCATCTTTCAGACTGGACGAATACGTTTCATCAAAGAAAAGTATTTTTATTGCTATCAAGAATAAAATATGATGAATTCTATGTACCATAATTTCAAACTAACTCTAAATTGGACTAAAACATATTTTAATACCAGTTTACTTGAAATATCTAGCTTTATTTACCTATTTTCAAAACATCTGAAAACCAAAGTTGTTACTAAGCAACACATACACAATTGTATTTGCAGGAATCAAAAATTGTTACACATTAAAACAAATGAAAAATTGTACATAATTAAGCTCATTTATTTATTTTAAAAAATATGTGATCTGATTTAAAACAAAACGAGCACATGTACCGTATACAAGAAATTCTGCATTTTAAACATATAAACAAACTTTCCTCAAACGAAGCCATTAGCTACTATAATATTGAGTTCAGACCTTTATTCATTAAGAATGTACTATAATTATAAATACCAATAAGGCATTGGTGACCTCACGGTCTAGGGGTAAGGCGTCAGACTTCTATGCTGGCGGCCGGGGTTCAATCCTCGGTCCCGGCACAGATTCATCTGATTACCAAACCTTCCTTCACCTCTGACAAGACATATTTGTGAATGTGGGGAATGCCAGGCCTCCACCGTGGTTCGGATTCCACGTTAAACTGTAGGCCCTCCATTTCATCTCGCAATCACCCTAACATTACACATTAGCGTAAGTGCGTATAACTCGAACGGGTAGTAAGACGCGGTGCTAATAATACTAATAATAATAATAATAATAATAAGGCATTACATTTCAGAGGATGACTAGCACTAACTAGAATAAACTTTGGTTCAATTTTAGGTGAGTTTCAAACTTGACCTTTCCGTTATTCAAGTTTAAGCAATGTACGATTCATTTGAATTTATCTTTATTACTAAAAAAAAATAATTGGAGGTAATTGACCGAGCATAGTGAGGTTCTGTATTAACATGGCATTCAGTATTTAATCTGTCTATCTAACTGTCTAGATGTTTGTTTGAAGATAGCTGCAGAATGTTTTCAAAAAGGGCTGAAACAATTTGATTAGAAATTGATATATATGCATTATTTAACCTCCCCAATAGCATTCCATACTTAGTTTTTGGGTAAAAGCTCTATGAAGGATAGCTTTTTGATGTGTGATTTATGAAAGTTACAGTTTTTTTCAAAATGGCTTTAAGGTTTTTGTTTGAAATGTAGATTGTTTTACAAATCAAATAAAACTATACATTTATAGGGGTTGAGTAGAAGACGGATGAATTTATTTTTGGTTAGTTTATTATATTACTTTTTTAATTCGATATATTTTAAAAATGGCACTAACAATTTGGCCTAAAGATCTGTATTTGATAAGCTTTTATAAATATTAATAATTTTATATTTTTATTTTTCTTGAAAAAAAATTCATTTTATACTAAATAACTGACAACATTTTTGATTTTTTTTATATTGAAAATAATGCTATCGATTTGGTTAATAATAATATATGGGTACATATTGATTATTTTTTTATGTATTTATTTTAAAACATTAACTGAGTATAGTTTATTTATTGCACATTTAAAAAATATAAAATATGTCAAAAATAACTTGTAATATTTAATTCAAAATGGATATTATTGAATTGGTTTTCATGATAAAAATAGTTTTATATTATTTTTTCCTAATTTATATAAATTGAGAATAATTTATAGATATACAACAGATCTTTTGTAAGTTGTAAATAATATTATTTAAAATTTATATTTGAAGAGCTTTTATGGTGATTAAAATTTCGTTAACTTTGTTTTACTAAGAAATTCTTTCTTAGGCGTAGCTTACTAAAAAAAATTAATGGTACTGATTTCTACAAGGACTTTCTCACGCCAATATTTAAAAATTGAAATATTGACTCAAAACTCGTAGTATATGTGAAACGAAATAATAATTACATGATAACAAACACGATCAACAATTCACTATAGTTATGTAATACATTTTTGATTCCCGGTTTTAAATTTTATAATTTTATTTTTAAAAACTAAAGACCCCATTTTTATATTTGGACCTATAAAAAATATCTATATTGGGTTAACAAAGGTCAACACTTCGTTTTAAAATTTCAACTTCCGATTAAAATTTTTGACATTTTATTAGGGGTTGCACATTTGATGGTTATCGAATTGTTATTAAATTCCTCATTTATAAATTTTGACAAATAAAATCGGTAGCCTAAATATTAACTATTGAATCTAAAATTATAGATATAGATCATTGCTTTAAAACAATTCCCTAAGAGGTTAAAGGAAAGAGAACACCTTTTTGAAACACTTGGGTCTACTAATATATTTTACAGTACTTACTCTATAGCATTAGAGATTTATTTCGTTAAGACTTAAGTATTATCTCTTCACAACTAAAGCTCTCAAATTTGTATTAATACATTTGCCAACATCTTAGAAACTATTGGGTTAGTAAAAATATTTACAAGTAAAAGTTTTTATTTTATTTTCAATAGTAATATAATTTTTCAATGATAATTTATTTAAAGTCTCAAATAGTTGTGGCGATACGGAAATTTCCGCTACTGTAAAGAACCCTAAAATTCGTTTTCATAAGAAAATAAAAATAGCAGTTTTATTTATAATCTTAATAAACACCTGGATACAAATTTTAGTCAAAATCGTTAAAACCAATTTTAGAAAATCGATTTTTTGTTTCTATTTTAACCCTTTATCAAACCACTCTTAAATTTAGGGTTAAGCAGACGCACAGACAATCGGCATTTCAAAAACCAACTTACAGTGTTAAGTAGGTTGTGAAACGTCAACATCCATCAGCATCTAAGGCTTTTTTTTTTTACCTTTAGGGTTCGAAAATTTTAAAAATATATCCTATTTGTGTATAACCTACAATTTATTGGTTTTATAAATATATGTTTCAAATAAAAGATTATAAATAGACCTAAATATTTGCAATAATAATTAATTTCATATTTCAAAGAGTTACGGAGATATGATAAAAACTAAGAGTTTGACAAAAAATTTAGAGTAGATATTTTGTTTGTAATATTAATAAATGTTTAGATCTGAAATTTAATCAACATCGTCACAGCAGAATTTAATAAACTCGATCTTTTTACCTTTTCGCCCCTCAGTAAAATACCCTATATTTTAAAGTTAGATATCCCATTTCAAATTCTCCTTGGGGCCACCCTATGAAATCGCTAGATACAAGGTTTTGGCCCTATCGGTTAAATAGATTAGGCTCTATTCCAAGGTACAAACAGGCAGATGGACATTTAAAAAAAATATTTGTTCGGACTTGGGGGGTGGAGGGGGGGGGGTGCTGAAACGTCGAATTTCATCAAAACATTTAGTTCAATTTTGTTGACCATCACAATACTTTCTCTACCTGTAATGAAGCGGGAAAATATTAAATGAACATTTGTTGTAAGCTTTAATTTATTAGATGAATGATTTGGTATGATTTTGTCAAACCATCTATTTTATCACAGCACAGTAAACATTTTCGTTCTCATGGCACACTGAACGTGCAAGTTGGCGACATTAAGAGAGAGACTAGGGCATGCGCATTCTCAGACAAACTTATCTCAGTTTTACAGGAAGTGCGTGTGTGTCCTCTATCCGATCATGAATTGAAATTTTGTGTATGATGCATCAAACTCAAGTTTATCTGCAATACGTGAACCTTGAAGTTTCCTACCACTAAGTTCACATAGCGTGTATAAAATATTCACGGCAGGGAAAATGACGTTGACATACCAATAAGGCAATAGAAGTGAAATGTAATATTTATTGAGCTCAAGAGCAAATCTAACAATTATATAACATGAGAATGTTTAGAGACTTTCATCATAGTTTCCATAATTATACATTCTATATTCTATACTATATTCTGTTTTATATTCTATACTATGTATAGTTTAGAAACAATTACAATATAAAGCGTATGAACAAATAACCAATAAATGTTTGTTTGTGAGCACGTGGCTACTAAACATAGGCGTTTACACTCTTATGGCCCGTATCTCCTTAAAGAAATACACTAGCCCATTCTAAAACGAATGTCTGACAAGACACTTATTATAGGCATAATGACTTAAAACAGAAAGTGTGGCCAAATGTTGGTAAGTAACTTATCAAAGTACAACAATCACTTGAGGAACTAAACACGCAACAATAGCGCGAGCTAAAAGCAATATATCATTAAAGAGCAATACCACATTAGCTTTAATTTAAGGAGATACGTTAGCTACCAATTGTGAAACTTACAATTACTATTCTAACGCAGCTCTAGAACAACCAAAAGAAGGTCAATGACTCCAATTTGAGGGAGTTGTAACAGACAATCCCACAACTGGGAATTGGAGGATCTCAAGCTATACACGTTTAAACATCGGGGTTGTTCCCAACTAGGATTGCCCGTTTCTATAGTTGTAGCAACAATTGGATCATGCAAACAAACACCAAACAACAGGGTTGGTTGAAGCAAACATGATACATTTAAGCCTGACCTGCACCTCAAGGGCAGAAACAAGAAATATAAAAAACAACACGAGCCACTACACTGAAACAAATATCCACGAGTTACACACTTCGTGGTTAAATACTACAGTTGCGTAAGAAGAAGCCTGATATCTAACTAGGTCGTTTATTTGAGCTAAAAATCTCCTGGAATCCCATCCGGAAATATAGCATCTCAAGCCACTGGAATATTGGCCTAATATTTTGGAGCGATTAACTTCTCCAGCAGAGTAGACGGGTCGGAAGGACACCGCGCACTCACCAGTATGATATACACTGACAAACATGATTACTTTGAACGAGATAACATAGTAAATAGATTAGTTATACGTTAAAACCCCAATGGTGAAAGCTAGCTATATTAAATCCTAAGCATCCTAAGCATCATGTCTTATCATGACAAAAGTAGTAAAATGAATACCTAAACAAAATGTCACATAAAGCTATGTGTGCTTGAACTCCACATAGAGCTAATTAACACTAATAATTATTAGATAAACAGAAATATTAATAGATTCTAGCGTCTACGGCGAGCTGACATCATAGCTGGGTCCACCATCTTGGAGATGGAGAGTTGTGTTATCAGCTATGAATTCTTGATGTCGGCGGCTGAACGAATTATAGTCGTACATAGCAGGGGGTAACTAGAATACATATACGGTTGAGATCCCGCCCAAGTAGGAAGGAGAAAAAAGTATTGAAGGTGTAGAGAGGTGTCAGTCTTTCGAGAAGGGCAACAATGCCACAGATAGGAGAAAGCGCATGCGCACACCAGTGGTCGAGAGTAGCACAGCTAACATTGTAAAGTTTCGAGTCGGGTCAAACGGAATTTTTGGTGGTGCAGGCTCAGATGGCTTGTCTTCGGTTAACAGGGAGATCATTTCATAAATAAACTGGTAAGCCAACAAGTAGACGCATATGATGTTAATAACGTGTGTTAGTTTTAGAAGCAGTGTGTTCAACAGATTTTATTATGTGAGAACTAATTGAAATTAGCCAGACGCATATCATTAATTTCTCCCTTCTTTGATTTTAAGTTATAAGCTGGTAACGTTTCAAAGTTGGTAGCACATCTGTAAACTAAGATTTTTGTTTCAGATCCAATTCCCATCATGGCCTTACATAAACCATTGATGAAAATTGGGGTTTACACTTTCGTGGTGATGAATAATGATCGGGTTATCGGGATGTTGCGTCTGATATGGATGTAAGTTAGTTAATACTATTTAAGCTAATTTATTCATTCGGTTCAGAGGGTGCATACATATTCCCTCAAACAAAATAAAAGTAAAACATTAAATTCTCTGGAAGATAATTATATTAACTAATTTGAACTTTTTCCCTTATTATTATTATTATTATTATTATTATTATTATTATTATTATTATTATTATTATTAGCACCGCGTCTTACTACCCGTTCGGGTTATACGCACTTACGCTAATGTGTAATGGTAGGGTGATTGTGAGATGAAATTGAGGACCTACAGTTTAACGTGGAATCCGAACAACGGTGGAGGCCTAGCATTCCTCACATTCACAAGATGTCTTGTCAGAGGTGAAGGAAGGGTTTGGTAATCAGATAAATCTTTGCCGGGACCGAGGATTGAACCCCGGCCACCAGCATAGAAGTCTGACACCTTACCCCTAGACCGCCAGGTCCCCTTTTTCCCTTATTAAATTATATTGTATCGCCACTTCTCTTATCACATAGAAGAGGTGACGAATACATTGAACAGAAATATACAAAGTGGGGTTGGGTTGCATGTAACATAAGAGAGATGTACAAATTTAACAAATCAGTTTATTTAAATTCAAAAAGACGAAATTATGACAAGTGGCTTGACGTTATCATATTCAAAATGTCATTGTTCAACGATGGTAATCATATCCATTACTTTAGATAATGTTTTCCTTATAGGGAGTGTTGGGCGTGAAGCATATCAATTTGCTCACAATCAAGACAAGTATGGTTGTGTCTGTATTAGAAAAGGATGTAACTTGTTAAAGTAGAACAAACTAACATTCTAAAACGAAGGTGCATCTGCCTGAAAACAACAGTGATTAAAATTGGAAGGAACAGTAGGTTTAAGGTTATTCACTGATACATAACACCACTCCAGCCTTACGGCTACTAGATTTTAACCTATTAAGCACTAAGCATATAAAAGAACAATAGTTAAACAATACCTAATTATAGAAATTCCTAGTGTAAAGAGTTACAACGTGTGTAGTTAAACGAGCTAACTAACATGAGCTAACTCCATATTGAGCTACTAGATACAAAGGTTAATTTCCTAGAACAATAAATAAAGTTGACAAATATTTAAAGAAGAGCTACCAAGAATCCAGATTGTAAATATACTATGGTCAGTCTATTTCTCATAAGTACTGCCCGGTCATTCAATATAGTATATTTAAATTTCAACATAAGTCTGGACATAGACTGTAACACTTGAAAACAAATACACATTAACTAATTCAAGCAGCACCTGAAGGGGGCTGGACAAAATAAGCAATATGATGTGGGCCACTGCTCTGGACTAGTAGCATACCCCAAAGTGGAGACCGTACTAAGGGAAGACAATAGAGATATTAGAGACTGGTATCAGTATAAGACCCAACTAGGTTTTGGAACAAAGCTATAGATTACCTGATCTCAACTTTTACCCTATCTAAAAGTTAAGACCAACTGAAACATGGCCACACAGTAAAGGTCATCGGTTAATTGCTAAAATATTTAAGACTATGTCATATGGATATAAAAAAAACGGACTAGAAACTCTATTATTAAAAGCTATGTCATAAGGACATAATGAAACAAACAACAAATACCCTATCAAAAATACTAGATCTAAAATCACATAGTCTCATATATTACACCATCTCCGGCGAGGACGTGAGACCAACGCGTCAAACATCGTGACCACCGCTTGTAGTCTACTAGTCCTCGTTTGACTCCTAGGATGTTCCTACGATGAGTCGTTAGCATTGGATACAAAAATGTAAAGTGAGGGGTGGTGGTTTTATACAAGATGTACTGATGCGCTAGGAAAGGGAAACAAAGGGGGNGGGGGGGGGGGGGGTGATCTTTCAGATCTAGTGCTGAATTTGTGCCACGAGAATATATTATCCCCATAATTTGTGCCACGGTAGTTTTCGTGAAAACACCAAAAAACAATGGGTGCAGCTGGCTGCACCCATAGTGGCACAAATTATGGAAACTATACCAATATTTAGAGCTGAGTTTTTGTCACAATAATATTCTATCCTTTAAATTTTGTCCATCATAATTTTCAATCAAATACCCAAAAATATTCTAGCTTCACGCTGTAACTCTCTCCTCGAAGGTCACTCCATTTCTCTTTCCCCTCAATACATTATGCTGACTACACAGCTCTGTCTTTGAATGTTTAATCCAGGGTAGGGAGGGAACACTTTTGACACTGGAAGTATGTATCTCTATATATAATTTTCTAATGTTTTGTTTCTTTCCACAAAATCAAGCATCACCTAAATGAAATATGAAGCTGAAATTATGCACAGTGGTATTATTGACTTCGTGTTAAGGGATTTCATAAGTTCACACAACTTTTCTTTTAAAATTAAAGATCTACCCCTAGAAAAACTGAGAGAAATTTACTTTAGGGTGAAAAGAGAAAAAAAATATTTTATCGTAATTGGCTTAGACTATTTTGATTTAAATTCATTTCAATATACAATATAATAATACTAACAAATTGACGTATTTTATTTTCCCGGAAAAATGATTTAGTGGATATTAATAAAGAACGTGCTAATATTTCCAATTTTTAGTAGAGATCATGAGACAGACCCAACGGATCCGGTTTCCATGGAAATATTGTAACAATGAATATCGATTAATTTTTCTTAACTACAAGGAGAAGGAGCTTGAAGGCCATGGTCTAGATTAGCAGGAAAATACGGGCCGCGGGCCGCATGTGATCTGCCACCTGCGTCGCTGATTTGTGTTACCTAAAGGATTTTGGACAGTTGCACACATCTCACTAATGAAAACCGTTTGAGTAATTACTAAACAACATTTAGGTAGGTTAAGAAGCAACATGAGTCATGAAATATTTAAATTTATTTGCTATGACACATTAGATTTTATCTGCTACTTTCTTTGTGTACCAAAGTTATATTGTTATATGACTAATATATGTATTTTTGTATGAAAACAAATCTCATTATTTAGTAAATTTAGATTTTTGTCACATGCCGGAGATCTTACAAATGTCCATGTGGCCCTCGGGGACAAAAATATAATTTTTAATAATTTGCTAGGTAACTACAACACTTAAGTAATTAGTGTGCCAATTTCCAGCTATTTATCTTTTAAGGGAAGTTAGAGAATATTTCTGAGCTGACAAACAATGCATGTATCAAAGTTGCAGCTATATAAATGGGATATAGGATAATTATGTATTATCAGTCTATCACACATTTAGTAGTCAAAAGTAGTTTAATCACGTTTCAAGAAAACAGCATCATATTGCTTCCCTTTTTAATAAATAAATATCAATTTGATTTAATTAAGCAATATAGTTTTACATCTAATCTTTATATATATATATATATATATAAATTAAATATATATAGAGATTATATATATATAAAATTATATATATACACCCATATCTAGTCAAGCTGATCCCTTACAGGGTAGGTAAGATGCTGTGCATATAACTCAAACAAACTCAAACAAATAAGTAGTTTTTTCCCTCTCGTTGCTATTCCCTGGAAATGCGTGAGTAAAATTGGTATTTTCTTCCCATGTGGGGGTTGTATTATCTTATTACACTAGGCTAGTAGAATATTAATTCGACTATGCTCTGCAGTAGAATAACGCATCTCCGGTGACATTGAACCTACAGAATTGTCATTCTAACAGCACAAACATTTTCATTTACGACAACGAAGCATATAAACTACCGATGTTTGTTTTAAATTATGACTTATTTTAATATTGAGTTTTCTAATTTTGTTCTCACCAATATATCTGAATCTATTATTTTGTAATTTTTTGTTAAAAATCAAGAGTATGGGATAAAATTTGCACAATAAATAATGAACTCAGTTTTAGTCTATCGTTTCTGGATTTTTTTTATCACGAACACTTTCACAAATCCATCTTCCCGAATTCCCTTGCATTTTATTCTTTTTTATAAACAATTTATAATACAATAATTTAATCTAGTGGCATAAACCTAGAATTGAATCCGAAACTGACAGGCCTACCTCAAAATAATAAATTGCTTGAATTCATGACGGAAAACATATATAATAAATTAATATAGTATATTGTTAAAAGAGATGCTCTATATTATGTTATAAAAATGCTGAATGAGCAATTGTGTTACTTACTATATTAACTCTGACTATTATACAACAATATTTGAGGCAGTCAAAGGAGCTAAAATCCTTAAGAACTTTACCTTCCCCACACGAGTATTCATACTTTTTTATTATTAGCACCACGTCTTACTATCATTTCGGGCTATATGCCTATGTACTAATTATGCAAATGGGCTAGAAATGAGGTAGGCAGAATAAATGCACCCACATTTACGTGGAAATAATTAAAGAGTAGGAAACCAATAAAGAAAACCACCCTCAAAGCACCCTATCATCGTCGAACCCCAATCTCCCCATCCTCTGCAGTCTAGTCTTTTGCAAGAGTAGCGTACTATATCCCACGGCCATCGCATTGTTTTATTATTATTATCATTATTCAGTTGGCGCTTGCCTTGAGTGACCGTGTTTTTACTAAGCTACGCAAGTTACCTCATTCCGTGCGCTGAGTGTTGTGTTCTGTGTGAGTTTGCTTTTCCTTAGGCCTGGTAAGTTGATTTATTCAATATGTCGGGTAGTGAGGAGCATTGTGCTAAATGCTCCCGTGCATTCTTTGGCCGACAAAGATTCATTAGGTGTTCTGGCCCTTGTAGAGCAAGGTTTCACCTTGATTGCCTCAAAATTAATGATACAGAATATGAGGTTTTTTTAAAATGAAAAGTGGGGTTTCTACTTTCAAGTGTGACCCATGTACTAAAAAGGCTAAAGATTCGTTTGGGGATAACACCCTAACAACATCTACTTCCACACCCGTTCTTCCAGCGTGGCCGCAGAAGCCGCCTCAGGTAACAAAGTCTTTTGAGGAGCTACTCAAAGTTCCATCAGCTGATCGGGAAGCAGTTACGATACAGCTGTTAAATTCTCTGATTAGCATATTCTACAATCTGTATACTCAGGTAAAAGATCTGAGCAGCGATAACGCTGTGCTTAGGTCCCAAATTTCGGAACTTTTAGCTTCCAGGTCCCCAGTTAGCAGATTATCTGTGAGGAGTCCCCCTGTGTATCTGCCTCTGTAAACGCTGCTGTTGCATCTGACCTTGGCTCTCAAGAGGATTCAACTCGAACCCTATTCGTGACCATCGATGGAGGTCTGGAGGCTACTTTTATTCCGTTTATATTTCAGCACTTCATGTCTTACCCTACCCCGTTTTTGAAACGAGCGCGCCCTTGTATCCATGTCACATTAAACTCTTAGAGGTTGCTAGTTCTATAAAAAAAAATAGTTATTCTAGATGTGCCGGGACAGATGGAATTCCAAGTTTTATTGTTAAAGGCTGTGCCAGAATTTTTAGCCCTTTTTTAGCCCTTATCTTTAACATTAGACTGCCAAATGAAACTTTTCCTCTTACATGGAAACAATCTGTATTCATACCTATTTATAAAAAAGGGGCAAACACATAAACTTGTAATTATAGACTAATTTCCCTCTTAAACACTTTCTCCAAAGTATTCGAGAAAATCATAAATGATCATACTTTCCACCACCTTAAAAATAAATGTTCCGATAATTAACATGGCTTTATAAAAAAATAAATCTACTGTCACTAATTTAGTAAAATTTATTGGGCATGTTGCACCTCAAGTCTCTACGCAAGGTCAGGTTGATGCTATTTATTTTGACCAAAGTAAGGCATTTGGCTTATGTCAGCATAGTATTATTCTCTCTAAACTTGGAAATTTCGGCCTTTCTCAATCATATGTAAATTGGTTCAACAGTTATTTAAATTAAATATCATTCACAATTACAATTGATTCATACACCTCAAATACATTTTCAGCCCCCTGTGGCATACCATAGGGCTCTAATTTATGTCCTCTTCTCTTAATGTGTTTATTGATAACATTGGTAAATATTTGAATTGGTCTAGTTATTTACTTTTGCTGATGATGTAAAAATTATGTAAAATCAAATAAACTGCGTATTGTATAGAGATACAAAATGATGTAAATGGTATTATACAATGGTCTTTAGAAAATGGAATGTCTATTAATAAATCTAAGACCAAATCTATAACTTTTACTAGCAAAACTAATCCTTTCTTTTTTACTTTTAAATTGGGCCAAGAAAACTTAATCCGTACCCTTTATATTAATGACCTTGGTGTTCTTCTTGATGCCTAAATTTTTTTCCACTATCATGTAGTGACGTTATTTGCCACCCCACCATGTATTTCCCTATATTTTTTCTATTTTTTTAAAAATAATTTCCCATTTATTTTTATGTGAAATTAAGGACTTCAAAGTTCGGCCGCTGTGTTGCCGGCCTAACAAATAATACTATTTACATCCATTCATAAAATAAAAGGACTGAGGGAACAACGTAAAACATTGTTTTAAATAATTTAAATAAGGAATTTTGACTTGAGGAAGAACACTTACCTTTTATTAAACATATTAATTATTATTCTAAGAAATTTGTTGACTCTATTTTCCATGTCGGCCATGATTCATTTCAATGCATGTGCAGATCTGTCTAACAAGTGAGTAGCGCGTCTCGTGATTGTAAAAGAAGGAAAAATAATAAACAAGGCAAGATGTAAATAACTCCAAACTAGCGCGCTTTTCAATTTTGACAGATAGAAATAAACATTTAATTATTTATAAAAACATTGTTCACATTAATTGGCATATAGTTCAATATTTATATTAAACCTGCATTGTATTTGATTTTTTATCCCTAGTCCAGAGCCAATATTTTATATTTTGGTGTTAATATATTAGTTTTCTCTTTTGACTTGGAAGTAAAGAATAGAACATTTTTAAATTTGATTTTTGGAAGACTTTCTGTAGGAGACTGAATCTTCTTCCTCAAAGTTGGTCTAACATGGAGCCAAATTTGTGAAGCTCTTAATTTAATTTATTTTTAAAGTGAAGTAATGGTTAAAAGGTAAAGTGTGAGTAGCAAAACGGAAAGTTAAGTAAATGTGCAAAAACTAGACTATTTATTTTTATTTAAATTGTGGAAGAACTAGCATTAATAAAGTGAAACAAATTTCTGAATTTGGTGTTTCAATATGAACTAATTCATGGGTGAGGTTAAGCCAACTCTTCAAATTATTTTTTTTCTCTTACTTCTATCAAAAACAGAATTCATGTACGAACTTTCAGAAAGATATACTAATGCAGAGAATTAATTAACATTTTATTTGATGTCTAAATATTAATTTTATTGTTTTTCTCTCTCTCTCTTCCTTTTGTTTCAACAACACTATTTTATAATTTGTTAAATTAGAATTATAAATATCCGGTAGGATTGGGATAAGGTAAAAGGGGAAACAATAATAAATCCACAAAAGTTCTAACAATTGTTGACACACTTTTGTCCTACAGGTTATACAATATATATAAAATGGATTAAGTTTAATCAATAAATAGATTTATTAAACATAAAAAGAACAGATATAACAAAACTAAGGCTTACAATGATATTACGGGTTAGACTTTGAATTTTAGTGCAGGCAATAAGACTTTGGGAATTTGATTATTCTGCTGTAGCTACCAGGGCTGTGCGGGAGCCAGGCTACTGGATTAATTTATCTAAAGAAGAAAAACCGTAGTTAATAACAAAATATAGAACAAGATATATTTACATATATAACTTTAAATCAGTTAAGCCAGTCTGGGTTGTAAATTAAACCCTTTAAAACATTTAGTATAATGATAAACAATGGAAAAGTTCCTTGATTTTAGTGGTTGATGGCTAATAAGCAGGTGTCAGCAAAATAGTACTATGGCTGGTCTCTTTCCCTTACGGTACTGCCAACGCATTCTATAGTACACACAAACCTAGTTCCAATTAAACTAAGAGTAACACTAACACAATAGGAGCCCAAAACCTGTTGAAAAAAGGGGTATTATTTGCGCGAACCCCACGATGACTCTATAGCAGTTCCCCGGTTTGCTTACCGAAGCTAATAAAATACGAGAAGCGTCGCTGCTTAACCAACCCAAAATAAAGTATTCCACCAACTCAACTGAGGTATGTAAACAAATACAGACAACCTGGCTGTAGCCATCCAAAAATTAAACAGGTGTACATGACGTTTAAGGCGTCATGCTAAAACATTGAGTGAAATTAGACTAATGGAACTTCTGGAAGTTTAGCAAGTTTCTAACTAAGACATTACTGTATTCCAAGCCCAAGTCTCGTATCGTAAGGACTGCTTGGTAAATATAGAGCGCAACATATTCTTTAGGACTGATGTATAATACATGAAACTAGTAATTATTAGAATTGTCCCTCATTCTGGAGGACACAATATTTAAACAACAAAATAAACCTTTAAGTTAGGAAGTCAACATGATTTGAAGTTGATCCATTGTCGATTCATCCGACGGCCCAAGCCTTATGGTCGTCGTGTTCTTTTATGCGGCGTAGAAGTTCTCCCTTCAACGCTGGGTTGCAGTAAATTGGCTGTATTGGGAAACTGGACGTGGCCCATTATATAGTACTCAATCTAATACGTAAGGAACAAAGTAGAGAAGGTGATAAACACAGGAACATAGAAAGGAGAAATACAGACGTAGGCTGGCAGAAGGGAAAATTAACAAGAGAAATCTACTTGCGGAGAAAGGGAGGAACAAGCATCTTTAGCTCATCGCAAGAGTCTCTTGACGTGGAGTGGGTCACTGGGTCGAACTCGATATGCACTCCTTTCCTTAGTCAGGTGTTATAATGTAAGCACGTGTGGCTGCCATTTTTGAATAATTTTCTTCTACGATGTGGCAATTCAATCGAAGAACATCTTGAACGGGTGAGTGGATATCAAGGCATCTTATATTTTAATATCTCTGTTATGATTATAGTATTTATGATCAGTTAATATTTTTATGAGAATTTCTGATATAGATGTACTTTAATATATTTTCTTGTAGACAGCATGGCAGGCGTATGTATATTTATCCGACATCATCCAAAGCGAAAGGGTATGCGTTAAAGTATTTTATTCATAAATATGATAATATTAATCCTATTCTTTGATATCTACTACAGTATTTATCAAAATACAATATTTTTGACCAACCACTTGTTTGAATGTAGGGAGATACGTAATTTTATTAGACTGTATCTAGTCAGAGAAATAAACTTCGAGGTAGATTCAATTAAATATGATAATATAGTTTCTTTCTTGTATAAATTATAAAAATATTTATTTTTTACTTTTAGCTGTCCAATATCTCTAATTGACATGCTACATTTTCTATTTTATACTTTTTTTTTTCATTGTAGTCTAAATTACTACATTTTGTTCAAACAATACTTTTTTTTTGTTAGAGTGTTAATGTTTTAGTTTTAAGTTTCCCCATTGGTCTCGAGTATTGATAGTCGTCGTGCAACTGTCTGAATTAGCCGAGGTAATTTTATTTTTATTTTGATTATTATTATCATCCCCTAGATCTTAGGAGTGGCACCCAACAAAAAAAAGGACAATTTTTATACATCTTGATGTTAACTATTGTTACTAAGCAATCAAGATTCAGAAGACACTGATACTAGACACAGAAAATTATAAACTATATAATATAATACGCATTTTTAGGATTTTTTTCACTACAATGATGACCATGTAATTTCCCAGTCATTAAAATTACTTGGACTTATTAAATTTATTACGTCATAATTTAAAAAAGTTGACTGTTTATTATGTCTGTACTACGCCCTTGTTAGATCTAAGTTAGAATACGCTACTGTTGTTTGGAATTCCATTGCCTTAACTGACTCTCTTAGGTTAGAAAACTTTCAAAGAAAATTTGTCACTTCATGCTATGATAAATACTTTAGTAACAGGATTTATAATGATTATGACAGAATTCGAAACCTTTTATGGCTCCAAACTCTCTTCTCGCGTAGACTTTATTGTAATGTCCTTTTTGTTTTTAATACATTCAATAGCAAAATTTATTGCAAATTGGCCTTTGATCATGTAGGCATTCATATCCCTTCTCAGGCTTCTCGTAATCCAAAATTATTATTTTCTCAATAGCTCTTATAAGGTAAGCCATATAGGTCGTTGTATCCATAGCGCCAATTTTAGATTAGTCGAATTCGACTTTTATCATAAAAGAAAGGCTAAACTCAGAGAGTTATTTAAGGAAATCCCTTATCAATAATTTATCACTAAGAGGTTCTGCTTATAATAGCTAAATTTCACAATATTCTGATTTATTTTTTGCATATTATTACTGCTTTTAACCACTCTTTAGTTTTGTGGTTAATATTGCTATGTTTTATCATTATCATTATTAACCACATTTTTATATATAACTATTAATCATTATATAACATTATCTCGCAAGTTTTGTTTATCTTATTTTCTCGTGTAAATATATGTATTTGTATGGTACTTGAGTAATTTCAGTGCTGGCCTGTTATAGGTCTTACGAATGTTGGCCATCACTATAGTAAAAGAAATTGAAATTATAATTATTTATAAAGTAGATATCTTATCATTAATTCACTCAGTACATGTTCTAAATTTACATTCTACTTATTATTATTACTATTACTGTTTTTATTGATGTTAATGAACCATTAATTAGATACCATTATAAAAATGAAAATTCTTCGCAGTGGTGGCTTGTGGTTGTGGTTTTAAAAGTTGACACTTTGAGCCTATTATACTTCAAAATATTGTGTGTTAGGAGAAGAGTGTGTTAAAAGAATGGGGAGGGGGATTGGATTAGGGCGAGGAGTATTAAGGAAGCACGGAGGATAGGGAAGGGGAGGGG
>CABFVX010001824.1:15871-87357 GCA_902151425.1 Timema shepardi | reverse complement strand
GGGGGGGGGGGGGGTAAATGTAGCGTCAACCTTAAAACTATTTTGATTAACTTATTCATGACTAAAATTTGGAATATAATTTATGAACATGACGTGTATACAAAGGCTCTCATTAATTTGTCTATCTACTACTTCTTTATCACCATGTTTTACCACCCGTTCGGCTTATACGCTTATGTACTAATTACGCCAATTTGTTAGGGATGAGGATGGTTGAATTTGCGTAGAGTGAGAGTGGAAAACTATTTAGGAAAACCAGCCTCAGTATACCACACCTGGATCAGAATACGAGCTCCATGTCATCGATAGTCTAGTCTATTGCGAGAGTAGTTCGTTAGACTATGCGGCCACCGAAGCAGGTGTTTCCTTATTATCACTACTAATACTATCACTACCACTAATTATTATCCATTTAATCAGTTAAAATTATTTTATAGAAATAATAATTGGAAAATTTTATTTCTTATATCTCTAGTTAGCTAAGAATGTTTATTTTATATTCTTATAAAGCTATACTTACATGTCATACTTTTGTATTAATCTGTGATAGTCTGTTCTGTAACTTTTTTTAGCACAGCATCTTACTACCTGTTCAGGTTATATGCCTATGTACTAATTACATTAACTAGATACCATATAGGAAGGTTTAATTTAGAGTAAGTGTACCCGCATCTGCGTGGAGGTAGAGTGGAGAACCATTTAGTGAAAACCACCCTCAGTGCACCTGAATGGGATCGAGCCCCGATCTCCCCGTCTTCGGCAGTCTATTCCAACACTAGAATAGCACGTTAGACCACAGGGTCACATAAGAGGTTGTAATGTAGCTCTTGTGATTGTTGGTCAGCACTATAATAAAGGAAATTAAAATGATATTAATTACTATTAATATACTATCAGCACCACGTTTGGGCTATACATGGATGTAGGCCCCAATAATTGCGCTAATGTGCTAAGAATGAGAAAGGTTGAATTTATAGGAAGTGTACCCGAATCGAATTGAGAGAAAGTAAAACAAATATTTAGAAACAAACATCTTCAATACCATTGGCTGAAATTCAAACCCTGACCTCCCCATATCGGTGGTTCAGTCTATAGTGACGGATGTATTTCTCTGCCTCACCCTGTAACAACCCCTAAAGCGTTTATCAACAGTTCCTTTGTGTGAATGTGTTGACTCGTGCATCTTGTGTAAGCAACACACTGGACACCCACACACACACACACACACACACACACACATATATATATATATATATATATATATATATATAGTTATAATAATATTCTTAATTATTTAAAATATAATGTAAATATTATTTTTAACATATTAGTATTACCTCATATTTTCTTACGTATAAGTTTGTGTCTATGTTTGTACATATATATTTATATACACACATTATATATATATATATATTTATATACACACACTGTATATATATATATATACATATATATACACAGAGTCACAATCTTATACGTAAGAAAATATGAGGTAATACTAATATGTTAAAAATAATATTTACATTAAATTTTAAATGATTAAGAATTTTATTACAACTATATATATAGTTGTAATAATATTCTTAATTATTACTGTAAATAATATTCTTAATTATTAATTAAGAATATTATTACAATTATTAATTATTATTGTATTATTATATATAGTTGTAATAATATTCTTAGTTATTATTATTATTATTATTACAATTATTAATTAAGAATATTATTACAACTATATATATAGTTGTAATAATATTCTTAATTATTTAAAATATAATATAAATATTATTTTGAACATATTTGTATTACATCATATTTTCTTACGTATAAGATTGTGACTCTGTGTATGTATGTATATATATATATACATATATATATATACATATCTATATATATATATATATACATACATATATATACATATATATATAGTGTGTGTATATAAATATATATATAAATAAACCTAGATACAAACTTATACGTAAGAAAATATGAGTTAATACTAATATATTATGATATAATATTTTAATTATATTTTTAATAATTAAGAATATCAACACAACTAAACATATTACAATTTTCTTACTAATTTGTAACGCTAGTGTTGTTAATATTATTTGTAACTTTAAAATGTTGGTGTTGCATGTTGTGACGTTATTTGCCATCCTACCTTATATTTCTCTATCTTTTTTTTTAATTTTTGTGAATAATTTCCGATTAATTTTACTGTGAAATTAAGGACTTCAGAGTTCGCCCGCTGTGTCACCGGCCTGACAAATAAAACTATTTACATCCATTCATAAACTAAAAGGACGGAAGGAACAACGTATAACATTGTTTTAAATAATTTAAATAAGGAATTTTGATTTAAGGAATAACACTTACCTTTTATTAAACATATTAATTATCCTTTTAAGAAGTTTGCTATCTCTTCATTTATTTGTCGACCATGATTGTATTAACGGATGCGCAGATCTATCAAACAAGTGAGTGAAGGCTCTCGTGATTGTAAAAAAAAGAAGAAGAAAGGTTAATAACTCTAAACTAGCGCACTTTTCAATTTTGACAGATAGAAATAAACATTTAATTCTTTAATACAATATTGTTCACATTAATTGGTATACAGTTCTATATTTATATTAAACCTGCATTATATTTGATTTTTATCCCCTGTCCATAGCCAACATATTTAGAATCACTACGCAAGGGATACAACGCTCATAACAAATTCACTTATCTGGATAAATATACCTTATTTTTAATGGCTTACGTGGCTAAATTCATTTATTAAAATTCTTAATTGATTTATTGGGATTTCCCCAAGATGGTTTATTTTTGACAATTAAATAAGTTGCTAAGACTACTTTCATATATTCAAAAGTCATATAATTTGTGCTTCATGTGTCAAAAAAAATATCTATTATATTTTTGCGCATAATATTAATGTCAACCAAATATAGTAGTTGCAGTTACACGTTGTTATTGTTGACAGCAATTAACCAAAAACATTGAGCTGAATTTATTGTTTCTCATCTCTCACGTCACGCGTACATTTTTTTTTTTTGCCGTGGTCCTGACGTTTCCCAAAGATATTGGCCTTGGAAGATATCAGCAAGAGATTATTATTGAATTGGGCGTGAGTCAATCCTTGACCTTCAAGTGGAATGTGTTGTCGAGTGCGTGGAGAAAAATGCTCGTGGCAACACGGCTGGTTTGGATCCTTGCTTCCGAGTCAGGTTGTGAAGACTTATGTTTGCACGTCGATAGAAGTCGCAACGTAGTGTTGGGTTAGTTGATTACCCAGATTTGAGCTCCTGTCGGAACATGAATTTGCTGGAGTGTGACCAAACAAAGTAGAATTTGATAATTTAGAAAGTCTTGTTCTTATCACGTGAGTTATAACTCTCACGTCTTGATGAGAATTCATCATTTTATGTGATTATTTACGATTTTTTATAAGAGTTTGTTTGTTTGTTTCGCAAAATGATTCTTTTCACAAACTTTATTTGTACGGTCACTTGGTCTCAAGGAAGATACCTTCTATCTCATCATGTTGACGTTTGAATCTAGAGCAATCGGTTATTTACATAATTATCTAATACATCTTTTCTAATTGAACTAATAATTGAAGTATGCTCTGGAATAATGTTTAAGTAACAAAATACAATTTTTACAGANTTTTTTTTAATTGAAAAAATAAATGAAGTATGCTCTGGAATAAAGTTTAAAAAAAAAAAAACAATTTTTACAAAAAAGCAAAAAAAAAAAAAAACACCCCATAACACACCTACAACAAGAACTAATGTCAATATTTTCGCATAATGCTAGCGTAAAATACACATGAGATAAATTAATATAACGTTTCCAAGTAGAAATCATATTTTTGGAGGCCTTAAAAAGTTTTTGTTTGCATTGAAGGGCACTCTTTTTAAACAAGTAAGATTTTAATCATAAAAATAAACTTAAAAATTACCATAACTTCAAAAATCAGTATTTCAAGTGTTTATCAAAAAATAGAATAATCTTCATTCACACATATATAAGAAAATATCTTATTCAAAAAATAAGTTGCTTAAGTACAGCTAAAATCACTGTCTCCACTGTTCCTGAAAATATACGTCATAGGCAAATATTCGGTTTGAATTTTGTAGGAACTCTTCAACTTATAAATCAATCTCGAAAGTCCAAAGAAAAATGATAATAACAGCTGCATAAATAAATATTCATAAAATATAACTGAATTTACAACTTAAAAAACAAAAAACTCTCTTTATCAAGAACTACAAAACAATGAGCTAATCTGCGCAGTTCATTCCCCTGTAGAAATCTTGTTATTGTGATTTTAATTATCTACTTATATCAAGTAAGTCTGTTTTCTTAACTTTGTGATTGGAAGAGGTCCCAAGTACAAACACGGTAGTGATGCTGTATGAGGAGCACTATAAAGCCTGCCCTGATTCTTGAATACTGCATGCCTTTGCGATGCCCGCAGAATGTTATAATTGATTCGCGAGAAAATTGCAAGTGGATCGTCATAGCAAATTTGAGCCACATCATTTCTGTGATTTTGAGATCAGCCAGTTTGGTGATTCGTGGTTCAATACACGTGATGTCCTTGAAATCATGAGCTTGCATTTCTTTAGTATTTAACCATGAGACACAATTATAAAATGCTCCTGTGATAACATATTTCCACTCAGTTAGAACCAAGACCTGGGAGACACTCTTCTTTTACTCGATTAAAGTAAAGTCCCTATCACAATAAACAGGATAGCTGCCACTGGTAAAACATGTTGGAGTGGGTTAAAATTGGACAAAAAAGAACTTGTATGGACCAAGAAAAATTACAACAAAATTGATATTATTTCTGGCAGGCTCAGTGTCAATTTTCAAAGCATGATATGACTGGTATGTTTTTCAATGGTGTAGATCACTTTAAATTGGGATTTTTTTGCGATCATTCTCATTGTCTGCAGCCATTAATTTATTGTACAAGTCACAATATCCGCAGGTATCTGATCTGGGAGCATCGAATCTTAAGTGATTGAAATTTGTACTAAACACATCTTGATAACTTGAACGACTAATAGCTTTATGTGGGTATTTTACTTAAATAGGTGAAAATTGGAACAAATGTTAAGATCAGAGGTGAGACATTTCTTGTTAGATATGTTTCTTGTGTAGTGGCAGGGTTGATCGGGAAAACTATGTATTTGCTGTTAAACTTGATTTATATCTACATTGGAAAATGAATGGGGCCTACTTGTGTGTTTTCCCCTCCCGTCCTATGGAATGCTGATGCTAGCCTTCGGTTTCTTTTTCAGGGTCAGGAGTCTTCTTTGTGTGATAGAAACTGTCTCACGTAATATGTTTTGACATATCTTTCTTCCATTTATTTTGTACGTGTATGATACTTGATTACGTGAAGTGGCGTCAGTGTTACCTTTTTTATTTTCCTTGGTTCCTCCATTTCAATGCACTTTACTAACACCAAGGACTGAGAATCATACCTTATATTACACAAATCTTCATAAAGTTTCAACTTTTCGCCCAACTTTGTCTCGTCACAGCCATTTTTAAACAGCTCAGGGGGTTGCATTTTAATCCTGAAAAACAATAACCATGTGTAGTAATACAAGTTATGAAAACAAACAAATCTGAGGTTGTTAGGTAACAGTGATTAAATAATACTATTAAAACATAATGGTGACATTTAAATTTTATTCAAGGCAAATATATTAATTTCTAGGCATAGGTCTGCAAAATTTCTTATGGTCCACACAGCATTGATACACTCACCTGTTTAGGAGGTTTAATTGTAGGAACTGGTTTGCCTTTTCATGAAATATATGCTTCCCCAGCATACCTCAGTTTCTTTTTATTGCTATACGCCCATTCGTTAAAATTTAGATTCCTTACTCGTATTTTATTAAGCTGTTTCATGCAGCTAGGACTTACATGAGTACCACTTACTCCCGCCATCTTTGTGCTGTACAGCGTTATTTCAGCGACACAGCCACAAATTTTAACCTATGAATGAAGGTATGAGGCACCATCTAGTGAGATACCACCAAATTATTACAGCCACTAATGGCTGGAGTGCTATATATCACAATTCCACTGAAAGCCAGGAAGTGGAAAAAATGTGCCATACAATGCTATTCCAGAGCACGCTCCAATTAATCATTGTATTGAGTATCTCCAAAACTGGATCCCTATACAAACAGTGTCTCAATCAACACGGTGTTCACCAGATTTACAAATAACTCAGTACTAATCTCAAGGGGGGTGGACGGATGAGTTGCCACGATTAAGTTGGAGATCCCATCGAAATAAAAGAGGTGCCACACCCACTTAAGTGAAATCTCCAATTAATATCATAGCTGAAAGAGGATACTTACATCCTCATCCATTCTTTTATAATAATAATAATAATAATTATTATTATTATTATTATTATTATTATTAATACTATCACTCTCAGCAAACGTAAAAGAGGTCCAAGCAAGAGAAAAGATTTTTTTTTTTTGAGTGGGAAGAGTAAATATTTTGTATACCTATGATTTTCAGAATTTTAATTTTATCTTTATAGATGAATTTTTGAAAAAATTATGTGAACTTTTTATGAACATCTTAGTGGTATAGTGGTCATAGTTCCTGGTTTAATATCCAAAGATCCCGGGTTTGGTCCCTGGCTCTTCCAAATTTTTCTTTGATGCACTGGGCTTGGAACGGAATCAACTCAGCTACGTAAGGACAAAAGAGAATTTTTTTAAATCAAAAAGTAGCAACTCTTGTCTATAAAACTGATAATATCGGCCAAATATGACAACCTCTATCAGCGGAAGATGACATTAAATTCGCTAGCAGATGGTGGCCACTCGGACGGAATGTATTCCATTAAGTAAGCCTTTTATATATTTTATTTTCTCTTAATATTATGAAATATTCAACTAGGTAAAATGAGTTAGCTCAAGTGGCAATTGTTAAGAATAAAGAATTTACTATTTAAATGTTTGTAAGGGAAAGCTACGAATATGTTTTTGGCAATATGATAGTGTCTTTATTAAATGAACCACATCTGTTTGACCCCATTATTTAGTAACGAACAAACTAACGAGCCACATGTTCACAACGTACAATGAAAGTACTCTTCACCCAACATTCCTCTATTCCTCTCCCCTTCCGGTCATTCAAAGGTTGACCTTTAAGTGATGACAGCTGCACCATGTGACCAATGTTGGGAACTTTATTACAAAATGTGGGTCATACTGTTGATGATAAGCAATGAAAGCTAGAGAGACCGATTTTCTAGAAATTAAATGGACTAAATCGTCACACACAGACGAAAAACCACCAAAGTCAAATTTTGCTAATCTAAACCACAGAGTTTGTAGTAAAACCCAGCTCAGTGCAGGTTTGGAATTTATATACAAATCTATAGTTGAAGATCTTTTATATGAGACCTTATTCACACTTTTATAATATCAGGCACTCTGCCATTTTATGAATACATTCAGTTATTAATGTAATTATGTATAGTCAGCAGGGCTGGTTTAACCATTAAACAATATAAGAGCCAGAATAGAGCATCAAGGGTAAGGGAAGTATCAGAGTGTGGTGTTTTTCAGCGCCGGATGCCAATGATGCATCTGAACTAAGTTCCACAAAACGATTCCTTATCAAAAAATAGATATACAACAACAATGTTAATAACAAAATAATGATTATGATAAAATATTGCTACAATACCATTTATATTATTGTAGCAGACTACACATAATAATACGTTTTGCAAAATTTGGTACTTTCTGTACAGCAACAAATTAAAAATACTTATTTTAAGCTCCTCTGCCCGGATTATCTGGTACTTTAATTATTAACAAACGTGTAGCCGACTATAGAAAGAAAAAAGAGCGTTTAGAGCAGTAACTATAGTATTGTGATATGTTATTATGTTTATTATTCACATGAAAGTAATTATATACCATGAAATAACATTTTAGTGAAATATAGCATAGTTTTAATTTTTACATTATTTTGAAAGATTAGATAAATTGACAATGGTTATATAAAAGTGCCTGATACATTGATACTTGAGCCAGTTAGTCGAACAGTATTTACTTTAATTGTGATTTCAAATCTCTTAAGTATTTTTTCCTGTTTTAATGTATACTTTATAAAGGGGACGGGGTAGAAGGGCGTTTACACTTGTTATGGACCTAGGGGAGCATGATAACGTGTTGAGTGCTTAGGGCCATGGGAGGTATTAATCCGGCCCTGTTAGTTGTAAAGATAATACCTCTAAAAATGTGCATTTTAAAAACAATACTTTTTGACTTATTTGAACTGTGTGTCTTTTGTAGTCCTGTCTCTCATATGGCTAAGATAACATCCAATTTATTATAAGCGTAGGCCTATAAAAATCATATGTGCTATTCATAAAATATTTTCATATAATATAAAGGGTTCTAACTGCTAAACCAATTGGCTAAGAAATAATGAAACATATTGAAGATTTATGTTTTCCTGATATAAAAAATATATTTTTATATTTTTTCTGTGCCTTTGTCTATATTTATATACTTGGTAATACAGCCAAAATGTTTTAAGGAATTTATATCAAACTCGGTATTTAGATTGTATATTGTCATAGCTCAAGGTGAAATGGAACATCAAAAGTAATTATAAAATTAAAAGTGTTTAACAATAACAATGTTATTGTTAAATTCAGAGATATCCTAGTACGTATTTAATGTGTTTGTTTAAAATGTGTATCTGGGGAGGGCCATATATGATAAATAACTTTTTATTATTTTGTTGGTGACACAAATGAAGTATTTTTTACTAATACCAATTTGTATACCTTTTGTTTAGGACTTTAATTGATTACATAAGAAAATATGAACGATATATGATTTATTTTAAATTTGGTTGACAATCATTTTATCATTGAACATTTAACATTATAAACAAATTCATTTGGTCACACGTGGAGCTAGGTCAATAAATAATATCACGTCAAAATAATTGATGTTAACAAAGTTCTACTATCTATTGCAACCACAAAACTCTATTATACAATTTCACTGTAATCAATTTTCAATGTCTTTAGGTACTAGTTTAGAACCAAACATTAATGGAATATATATTTGTTGTTGGTGTAAATTTTGGCTTATCTGGTTCCGAAAATATGGTCCTTGGCAAGATTAAATGATAAATGTGAACGCGTCGTTATGTTGATTTACGTATTTTTCGTTTAGTAAAAAATAATGTTAATGGAAATGTTCTAAAAGGGATACAAACAAATCATAAATAAAGAAACAAAACGCCGGATGAATGAAACATTTCCGGTGCAAAAGTACATATTTTTTTCCTTTGTATCAGAATATGTGTTTGGGTAAACATTTATTTCTACCAGTAAATTTTATACTGGGTAACGTTATGAAAATCAATTTAACTCATTATTTAACAAAAAATAATTTTCTTATTATCAAAACATAATAGTGCCTTTAATGTTATATGGACACATTTATTACGATAGTGGAGTAGAAATAGTGACGTTATAATTTTAGAGGTAATAATATAACCAAAGAGGTATAGTAAGTAATCAAGAATGAATCCCCACCCTTAGCTCTACCGGGTTTCAAATCTCGATCTCCCCTTCATCAAAATTCTAGTTTAACAAGAGTAGGATGCATTGTCCTAAACGGGTAGTAAACCGCGGTTCTAAAAGAAATACTAATCGATTAGACGCGAACATAGTAAATTGAACAACCAAAGGGTATTATGAGAGAACATTTTTATAAAAGCTTTTCTGAAAATTTCAATTTCTCTAGCAAGGTGTTTAGACAGTCATGTGCAAGGATATACTTATAGTAGAATTTTGGTACACATAAGGTCCTTTCAGAAAGTCTCACTTTAATAATTTTTTAATTCAAAACTATAAAATTTTACAATTTATTCAGTGAGAATCAAATAGCCAAAGCTATTATACTTGATCAGTGAGGATTTACTCACATCTAGATATCATATTCTGTAAATTGAAAACTGACACCTGGAAACGGGAATTGTACCCGGCGTGGCCAAAGGTCCCGAGCTCACTTCCCGTGTCAAGGTGTAATTTTTCAATTTTGATACTTTAATTAGTGTTATTTTTTGTATTTCTAATACCAATCGAAAGGGGCATGTGAAGATTACATGACTTGACGTGAATACGAGAAAGTAGATCTAGCGAGTTAGATTAGGTTAGTCTTATGATAACTGGTGTAATGTCATTGTTGCTAAAAGAATTACTTATATTTATATATAATCTACTTACCTTTATTTCACTATATTAAATTTTATTTCTTTATTTTGATTCATAAACTACCAACCCACCATAATTATTTATTTTTTTGGTAAGTGTTTTTAACTCTATCTGCTTTAGAGAGTAGTTTATTTCAGGACTCTTATGATCTTAATTTATTTTATGTTATTGAACGCATAGTAGCATCTGGCTGTCATTTGTATAACTAATTGCCACTTGCAGGAGAAATTTTCATTTTCGTTAGGATTTCTGGTGCGAAATTTAAAAATTAATTCTAAAGATGGTTTATGTTTATTTGTCAAATTATATTATAAAGTGATTTTTATAATAGTACCATCTTTCATTGTCCAAAGGGTTAAGATTTTTTTTATTAGCTGTAAATTTCGGCAACTAGTGTACTCCTAGGCCAGAAGTTAGTTTAAAAAAAGAGAAAATGTTTGTTAATTGTCAATGGTTATGTTTTGTAGTCTCACAAAAATTGTTAGTAAAGATAATTATGATTATATTTGGGCCATCTTAAATATATAATTTTTCTAAAACTAAACATCATTTTTGGAAGCAAAATCTACTTTAAAGGTAAGAAATACCCTTCAAGGAAGGCTAGAAGATAGTCTCAAGAAGAATATGTAAGGTATAAAACCTATTATATATTATTGTTACTGGAGCCTGAGATTACAAAGCTACATTATCGGGCGGGACCAAATAGTTCATCCAGTATCATCTAACTATTAGACGTGTCCAGTTATATTCTATATTTTTCAAAAAACTCAATATTTTAATCTAATATAAAATCTAAGGTAAATCTGTGTAGAAATTTTAATTCTGTGGATTTATATTTTTATTAATTTTTAATTTATTCTTAAGTGTTTGTTTATTTTGACGTAACTATCACGCCATGCGCCCAGATATTATACTACATTTTATTAATTCTGGCTATATTCCTTTTTAAACTTATTGTTTTCAACGGACATTGCATTGCGTCGAAGGGAAAACCAGATAATGACAATACTTATTTATCAAAACAAGAAATATATTTATTTACCGGGTGTTTGTCCAAACATTCCGTCCATATATTAAAACAACACTGATCAGGTGTAATTTTATTTTGAACGTATTCTACTAGATTCTACTAGAATCATAATAGCCGCACTACAAGAGGAAGAAAGAAATGATCTCAAGCAATGGCGGAAGGCGGGGGGATGTGAGACACAGATATGTCATCCAATCTTGTACATTTTTATTTAAAAGGCCCGGGAGGAAAAATAGAAGAAATTGAGTTTGTATACAAACAATGGTCATATGTCAAACTGTCAGATATAAGATTATACATACATACAGTTAAAGATTCAAATTTTATTATGCTTCTTTAATTATTATTTTTTCTCCAGATTTTCCTTGTTTCTACTTTAATCTTACATATTTATAGACATATATTTAAAATTTGGAACTTAAATCCACGAGATTTTTGGGGCCTCTACGAGAAATGCCGACAGGAGGGTATTGGAAGAAAGAAGTGGGACTGGAGTCTTGGAGATAAAGAGAAGATGACACACATTATTTTCAGTGCAACAAAAATTGAAATTTTGCCTGTTATTTTTTAAAAATAATCTTTCAAATGTTCATCAAAATAACTACCAGAGACGCGACAACAATTTTATATCAATGGTAGATCTCTGCAATGATGATTCTTGGACTTTTAGAGTTTTGGACCAACTCAAGAGTTTCGAAGATGAGCTCCCAGAACATCTTTTAAAGTGATATCCACTATTTTTTTTTTAGTTTTAATATCTACGCAGTTTCGACCTCACTACGCAGACGCTATATTTTACTTTTCCACTAAAATTTCAAGATTTCGTGTTATATTCTTCAAGTATTTTTTTTTTCTTAAATTAATTTATTTATTAACTATGACTGGAAATAATCTTTTGGACACAGTAATTCCTTCGACACAACTGCAATGTCTTATGTTATATTGTACCTTTATTTTAACTATTAATCTCATAAAGGATATCTATTAATTAGGTGTCTCAAGAAATTATAATATTTTTTATTATTATATCAATAATAATCAACAAATATTGGACTTAGGATTTTTTTATTAATAATTCAACTTACTCAACTATTATCTTAAATATGAATTGTATTTTAAATTTATAATTTAGTAGGTGTTTGTTAGGCAGAGTAAAATTTTAGATTCACGATTATTTATCAAAGAAAAAACTAAACTTATTTTTTTTTTAAGTTAAATCCGTTGTTAAGTATTTTATTTATATTATTATGACCATCATTCAGTGTTACCCACCTAATATCCCCCTATTTTCAATAAAAATACATTAAATATCCTGATTATATATACATTCATATATAATCGATTTTTTACACCGGTTATGATATCATTTAATTTAAAGGAATATTTTTGTAATGATTTATAATTTTATTTAGTGTTTTGTCATCACATATCAAGTGGGTATCAACATATTTCAATTGTTGCTTCATAATAATTATATTAATTTATATCATAGGAGGCATGCCTTATTACTTAGGGTTTATTTATTTAAAAATTTGTTTCTCACAATAATTACAATCACTATATCATTTTCATGGTATCATTAATTTAATTGTCATATTATGAACATGGTAATTCTAACATTGTACCCCAGATATAAATATTTTCTATTAATTGGATGTCCAAGCCTGGAATAATAATCTTCTCCAAGGAGTCCTTTTGTGTAAGTGACCAACAATTTAAAAAAAACTCTAGGTAAAGTCCAGGGGTCCTGAGAGAAGGCGTTTTCGTATCAAAGCTGAGCGTTTTCTGGGGATTTACTTTCCTTAGTAAAAATCAACCTACTTTCGAAAATAATAGGGGTTGGTAGTTGGTGCCCAATATTATATCAATTAAATAAAATGCATTTATTTATATTTAGTCTTAATATTTTATTATAATCAATAAACACAAATAATAAATAAATATAAAAATAAAAATATATACTTTTTTCAATAATATTTATTTTTACTAGACACACTGGTCTGTATTATCATCATCATCATCATCAACATCATCATTATTCACAGTTTCCTGACGCCGGCAGGGCTTGTCTTCAATAAAAGCCTTTCCATTTAATTTAATGCTCCCACTACTTTTCTTCATCCACGACCGCCTAATCCAATCCTCTCCTTCCAACACTCCTCCGCACTCCCATCAGCAACCTCCCTGGGTCTTCTTCCTCTTGGCCACCGTCCCAACACCTTAATTTCGAGTAACCTTTGAATCCTTCCCTCTTCCAATTTGATCACATATCCATACGCCCCTCTGACACCCCAAATATCTCCTTCTTTATCCTATCCTGTGGGGGTTCCTCCTTCACTCTCTCTCACTTTTTCATTTCGCACCCAGTCCATCCTGGTCAGTCCAAGCCTACTCTTTAGAAATTTCATCTCGCATGCCTGTATCCTTTCCTTCAATACCTCAGTTCCTGATGCATACCCAAGTGTAAAGAGTGGGTACTCTCATGAACCGAAGTATAGATTGCTGGAACCATAATGGAACTATTCAAGTTAAGAGTCATCCCTTTGTTAACTCTATCATGGTAAAACATAATTATAATATATCAATACCAGAATAAACAAAGTGTATCCTCATAGGTTTAAATATCAAGATACCCGCCTCGGTGGCGTAGTTGTGTTGAGCTCGACTGCCGAGGACGGAGAGATCGAGGTTCGAATCTCAGTCGGGTGAACTGGGGGTGGTTTTTCCTAGATGGTTTTCCACTCTCCCTCCACGCAATTGTGGGTTAACTTCCTCTAAATTCAACCTTCCCAATTCCTAATCCATTAGCTTAATTAGTACTTAAGCGTATAACCCGGATGGGTAGTAAGACGCGGTGCTAAATAAAAAAATAAAAAAATATCAAGATTAATGATGAAATGACTGGAACCATAAGGGAATCATTTTTTGACTGGAATCATAGTGGAACCTTTCATTGTAAGAGTCATCCATTGGTTAATTCTAAATGGTGAAACATATTTATAATATATTAATATTAGTATAAACAAAGTGTATCATCGTAGGTCTAAGTATCAATATCAATGATGAAATGCCTGGAACCACAAGAGAATAATTCTTTGACTTGAGCAATAGTGGAAACTTTCATGGTAAGAGTCCTACCCTGGTTGATTCCATCATGTTGAAATGTATAACATATCAAACCAGTGTAACCAGAGGGTACCAGTTTGGGTCTAACTTTCACTAATTACTGGAAACAGTCAAAACATTAAAGAAAATCATCATAATATCAACATCATAACTTGTATTAAAGGCCTGTTGACACGGTGTTAGTGGACTAATGCAAGTTTACTAGTATTATCTAACTAACATGCTAGTTGTGTTGACACGCACATTTCACTTGGATTAGTGGCACTTATAAAAACATGGCTGAAAATAAAGAGTGGTGACAACTAGTCTCTTTTTTGGAACCTTTTTTTTATCACTGCGTCTCATTTCTCGTTCGGGTAATTTATACGTATATACTAGTTACGCTTATGTGTTAGGAGCTAGTAAGGGTGAATTTGGAATAAGTATGGGCGTCCACATAAATTACAATTTTTCACTAAACGCAATTTATCATAATTAGTTGACCTATTTAAAAAAAAATGTTTTATATAGACAACATAAAAAATTTAGTTATTAGTGTGTCTCCTATTTCTTAGTTCCTTAATACATTAAAATATATTTTAGTTAATCCCAATTAATTATTAAATTATTTTACTTGATTTGTTAACTTATTTAGCATACATGGTAAATAAAATTAAACTCAAATAAGGTCAATAAATCCCAATACAGACAAACTCGGTAGGGCATTTTTTTTAAATAGGTCCAACCCAGGTTTTTAAACCCGGTTTTAAATGTTGGTATACTAATAACAAAATATCTTGTTAAATTCTAGCTAGCCCTAAAATATTTTAAAAAATTGCCTTAATTAATTTGTGGATTGGTTTAAATATAAACTATCTGGTTTGTTATGAGACAATAATATTATGTTGCGTATCTACTCAAGCTGCCGAAGCATTACTACAAAGTGTTAGAAGTGTGTGTACGTGCTGAACATTATTGTTTAAAACTTATAAAGATTCGTTAAAGTGTCAAATACGTAGATAGGAAAACTTGCCGGTGATTTAATGTGAAAATCACCCGACATTCATACCTTACTTGCCGATAACATGAATATTATATTGCCGGAACTAGTCACGGTACAACAATGTTCTATTATTTTTGATTGTATATTTTAAAAACTACACATGCCATGTTAATTGATAGGAGATACTAATTTGATGAATTATTTACCGATATTAAATAACATCTCTCAAAAGGCACATTTGCAATATTTATGTAACATTTTATTTTGGACAATTCTTGAGAATATGTACGCCTGTTATCACTTTACAATATCCGCCAGTGCAATATCCCTTGCATTCTTATCTCTATAAATCCGGTGCTTAAAATTCCACAAAAACTCATACTTTTCATAACATTCCACAAATAAGTGTCGTCCCCACACACACAATTTTCTAGTTGTCGCCATTTTGAATTGTCTACTTGTATTAGCAAAGTTAGAAGGTGACCAACTTTTTCAGTTGCAAGTGGACTTGTTTGTTATTAGCTTGCTTGTCTGTTTACACGGTGCAAGCTGTGCGCGCGCAGCCAAATTAGTGTACTTGCACTAGTCAAGTAATAATGTGTCAACGGGCCTTAATGAAGGTCACCATAACCGTGAAAGTTTGCTGCATAGTTTAGATTAATAATAAATTATAAAATATCTTACTGGTATGGGTGTAACACCTTAAGATTTGATTACTACCAATAATATATCTGATATGAATAAGTCTTTACAACACTAACTAGTAACAGTCATGCGTATGTCTCTTATCGGGCCTTGATGTATTATAAGTTTCACCATGGGGATAAAAATCAAGGTACGACTCTTACAATGAATATTTCTAATTTGGATACAGTTATTAATAGTTAGGCACATAGTTACCCTTTGTAGATACCAATAAGTTTCACCATTGTAGAGTCAACCTAGGTGAAATTACCTTGAATGGTTACACAATCGTTCAAGTCATATATATTTATACCCAGTGTTTGATTTCTAAAATTTTAGGTACTGGAACGCAATACGGGGGGGTCTGACCACGTCCCAGATTTTTTTAAATTTAAGATTAAAAATACGTGTTTTTATGCCAATATTTTCTTATAGAAACAAAGAAAATGTTTTAAAATCATCATAATGTGATTGTGTTTGAATTTTTTTCAATTAAATTTAATGCAAATGCACGGAAGGGGGAGAGGTAGGATTAGTCATAGGGGTTCACGCCATCAGATATCAACTTTCATACTCACCTAACCCCCGCACCCCCCCCTCCCCATCCCCAAAATATTATGATGATCATCATCATTATTATTATTATTATTATTATTATTATCACTACGTCTTACTACCCGTTCGGGTTATACGCACCTACGCTAATGTGTAATGGTAGGGTTATTGTGAGATGAAATGAATGACCTACAGTTTAACGTGGGATCCGAACCATGGTGTAGGCCTGGCATTCCTCACATTCCACATTCACAAGATGTCTTGTAAGAGGTGAAGGAAGGGTTTGTATTCATATAAATCTGTGCCGGGACCGAGGATTGAACCCTGGACTCCCAGCACAGAAGTCCGACACCTTAGCCCTAGACCACCAGGTCATCTGTCCCCAAAATAAAACTCTCATGGTCGCTTCTCTGCCACTGATACACTTTGTGGTGAAAGAAATCAAGACTGTTTGTTAGGGTTAGGGAACGTATCTGTCATTGTTGGGCACATAAACTATTGTTCACCTCAGTATCTAATTATACTACTATAAAACTATATGGTTTGACTCACTCACTGACAATGTTTGTCCACTTCCAGATGAGCTAGAAACTTGAAATTTGGCAAACTTATAGCTTCTAGCCTGTAGCCGACGGTAAAATCAAAAAAAGTAAATATATATAAATCCTGGAAAAATTTGACGGAGCAACTTTAAAGTTGGTGCGGACCTTTCTTTGGAGGTATCGTGGGGCTAAACGGTATGATCTATCCGGAACGCCATTCCACCACATCCCGTCAGAAGTTAAGCACTGCTTATACCCATGCTGGTACACCCTCATTTACACTTAAAATTTTTTTTTATCAGTTCTTTTTATTTCTTGTTCAGGTTATACGCATATTTAATAATGGCTCTAATGAATTAGGGATGATGAAAATTTGAATTTTAATTAAGTATACCCTTATTTTCGTGGAGGGAAACAGTAAAACCACTTAGTAAAAACCACCCCAGTACACCAGTCTGGATTTTGATCCCAGCGCTCCCTGTCATTGGCAGTTTGTTATATTTAGAGAGTGATGCCTTAAACCATGTGGCCACCGAAGAAGGCTACACTAAGTCATAGCTTATGATATAAGTTTCATAATGATTGAAATAACCAAGGATTGACACTCACCACGAATGATACTGTGGTATCCTTAGAGTGAGAGGGTAAATAGTCGTCTTCAAACAGTCAGAAGTCGGAAGGGCGGGGTATGGTGGTGGAAAGTCCCTAAAAGTGTCCACTTGAAGGGTCCTTTTAGGATACAAGCTTTGTTGGGCCTCACCCCACTCTGTTTAGAACTAACCAATAGCCTTAAGGTCTATAAGGAGGAGATCTTTAGAACTCTTCTTTTGTTATGTGTCAGAAAAATGATTGTTAGCTTAGGTTTAACTTTTCGTTTTACTGACAATTTTTATATTTCACGATCTCACCGATGTAGGCTATATATATATATATATATATATATATATTGTAACTGTGTCTTACTGCCCATTTGGTTTATAGGTATGCGAATTTGTTACGCTGAAGTTTTAGGTATGACTAAGGGTTTATTTTGAGAAGGTGTAGCTTCATTTTTTGTCAAAGAAATTGAAAACAATTTGGAAAAAAACAAAAGCTCACTCCACTCTAACAATATTCGATCACCAATTTCCCCATCATTGGTAGTCCAGTCTATTGTTAGTGTGACGCCTTAGAACTTTTCGACCACTAGATCGAGTTTTTCAGCTCGTATAAAACTAAAAGAGAAAAAATCTATTTGACAGTTAATGTGTGTTAAGGATGTATAATGTCATACTATGTATATGGTTTCTTTTATCTTTGTCACTGTATTTGTTCCATTTATAACAAAGTACTCTAAATCAAAGGATATATATATATATATATATATATTATAAATAGATTAAATTGTGTTTAGTGAAAGAATGAACAATATACTTAACAGAAAGACCGGATACCATATTTGAATTATTAAAGGTCCTTAAACCAAATGAAAATGATGGTACAATAATATCGTAAGGCATTATTTGTTTTTGTTGGAGCTTTAAAATTAATTTGAATGATTTAAAGTGATATACTATTACTGTGTCTCTTGTCTTCATAGTAACCAAATATATTATTAGAAATAATCAATAAGAAATATTTTCATTATTATTTTAGTATTTTAATGAGAATTTTATTTAGTTTTTTATAAAACGGCATCTTAAGTAGTTTATAAAATTAAATAAGAAAGAAATAAGCTTATGATTAGTTAAAAATATATAATGTTTTTATTTATAACAATACATAGTTTTAAATGTTTAATTTATTACTAATTATAATTTTAATATTCAAAAAGAAGTAGAATATTAGGGGATTCTACTATATTTAAAATTAGATGTTTAAAATTATGTTTTTTATTTTGTAATCACATTATTTTATTCTATGTTTGTGAGTAAATTAAAATAACACACATAGGGTTGAAAAATGTATATGTTGTACATTAATATGTTTTATACGTTTGATAAGAACTCTACAATATTTAAAACATATATAAATATTTAATGAACAGAAAATATAAATGGTGTTCAAGAAAGTACCCTGTTTCACAATACACAATATTTATAATATTTTTCTAATGTATTGAGCTAGTAACAATCAAAAATATATAATAATCTTTGGTATTTGCTTGGACTTAATGGGGTTTTTACTTTAAAATTTAGTACAATAATTGCATTGGCAATAATAACTTATAATCAAATTGTATTCCTGAAGTTAATATTTTATGGAAGTTTGTACCTAAATTAAATTAGAAATATTATTTATAATTTCTTAAAAACAGTGCTGAAAACTACTTCCAATTTCGTATTGTACTGTATATTTAAAATATTAACTCAAACCTTATATTGTTTTCTCTTTAATCAAAGGATTAAATAAATATTGTAGTTTATAAATTAAAAATAATATTTACAGTCTTTTAGTCAGTATTAAATATATTGCAGTGATCTAAGATGCCGAATTAAAATAATATGTTCTTTAACATTTCCTAAACATTTTATTTGAACTCTAGGAGTAAATTAGGAATTAAAACTAAAACTGTAATTATTGTGTTAAGAACACAATCTGCTAGAATCAAATATAAGAACTTTACATGGGGGTGTGGGGGTGGAGGGAGATGGGGGTGGGGGTGGGGGGGCGAANAGATGGGGGTGGGGGTGGGGGGGCGAACTTATTGTTGATTGAAGGGTACACTCTATAATGAGATAGATTCCTTTAATTGGAGATAATGTAAACGTACACGAAAACCTTAGTTTGGCTCAAGACTCGGACACAATATGTCTAGTCAACTGCTGCCATACCCACCTCGTATCCACTGCCATCCAACTTTTCAGCTGTCCAGGCATCGAACCTTGCTGCTAGCTCGAGGCTCATCACTTTCTTCCAACCTCCAATCTCTCCCTGCCTGATAAATTTAAGATCTTTAGTCTCCTCCATGTTATTTCTTTCAATTTCTTGCTTGGTGAAGAATTCAAGGTTCACTGACGGGTTATCTTTCATGCTGTTGAAACTTAGGTGGTCAGACAGACTTTCCACCTCATCGTTCGTGTAGGATTTACCTAAGAACTTACACGTCTTGAGGATCACACTTTTAAGGTTCTGAAATAACAAAATTAAAAGAAACTAGTTATTTATATATAAAACTATTTATAAAACTATATATATATATATAATTATTTATATTCCTTCTTGTCTTAATAACTGTCCAGGCTAGGGATGTGGAATCGGAAGAAAATTATTGATAACAGTAGGTATCGTATTGAGAGAATTGGTAGGGAATTTTATCTGAAAATATATTTATTTGATATGTTTTATGCCCGAGAATTATAATGATGTTGTTTATATATATAAATATATTATATATTTATAATTTTTGCACTTATCTCATTATAATAATAATAATACAACTTTTGAATTTTGAAGGAATTTTTTAACATACCTTTCATTAAATCTTTAAAATAATCAAAATGTAGTAATATTGTGTGGGAAAAATAATTTTGATCCAAAAGTTCTCCTAATTATTATTACTATATCGATTAAATTAATTTATATAAATATTTTTCACCTTTTTCATTCCCTCGTATGAATTGAACAACACATTATGTTCATCTCGTTTTTCCCAGTAGTCTAGAACATGGTCCCAAAATGGGCTGTAAACCACTAAAAGATGAAACAAATTATAATCATTTTATATTTCATAGGTAAATTCCCAAACCAATGGGAGAAATCTTAGTGAATCAATGGAATAATAATATACAACATTGAATAGAATAATATACCGGTTTCTATGATACATCTAAATAATGTTTAAAATCATTAATTATTATATTATCAAGACTTGGCTGTCAGATTGGATTGGTTTTTCGTATAGGCCATTGGTTTATGTTCAAGTCTTGGAGGTGTTTTTTCCTATTTGAAAGGAAGTATCTTCACACTGAATTATTTATTTGGGGTCAGGCAATTATTCTGAAGCTTATAAACTACTAAAAGAATTCTTCATAATTTTTTTAGGTTGTTTTGGCCTTTTAAAAATACCATTTCCTTGAGGCAGTCTACCTCAATGTTTCTAACCATTTACCTACATTTCGTAGTTTAACATTTTTATCTTAAAGGCCGTTGAAAAAGAGCTGAGTTCAAATTTCTATGGTTTTTTAATTACTAGATTTAAAATGTAATGTATAATTCATTCCAAAATAGAAGTGAGATTCATGTGGATAGCTTTCACCTGTTTTTTGGAATGAGACATATTTGGAAATAGCTAACCAAATCTTAAATAATTCAGGATTCTACGACGTCCAAAACGCGTAACTCTTGCCTAAAACGAAAATATATTTTTCAAAATCCATCATACTCAGGAAGTCCTTAATGCTTGCAGCCGAGCGTTGTGTAACCTGGAATTATTTAGCATGCATGATAAGCACAATATATCGGTACACAACAACTATTTTACCTCTAAAACAATACTCTATATTAATCAAACATCTTTTGGTAAGAATATTAAATATTAAGTTGTACAACTGTGGCGGACCTAGTACAAGGGACTAACAGTGCATTAACTATTGCAATGTGACTTGGTGTATTGGTGCACCCTCTTACCTCCTAGTGTTAGTGATATAGTCAACGGTATGCTTACTGACAAGGCAGTTTCTACAGTAGGAATACTGGTTTGTAGGAATATTGCAAGCGCACTCAGAATAAGTCTGATCAATGGTTGTACTTATGGTATACTGGCTAAAATGTGCCGACACCGACCGGTACAGCCCCCTTACCTAAGGAGCGAATACTGTCATGGTAGTGGGTATGACCAAGATTTGTAACCAGGTCTACTATAAAATTCTTATTAAAATAAACTATACAATATTAGCCTCGGATGGCAACAATTATGACGCACAGCGTTAAAACTCAAGAGCCCATTTATTGACAATCTGGTGATAAAACTGTATGTACTGTATTGCTGTACCACTGAGAGGTTTTCCGCATTTTAATTCTCACTATGGATTTTCTTTCCTGATTTCAACGCTAATGTGGGTGTACTTTTTTAATTTACTATTCTTGCCCCTTAGCAATGGATTGAGCCTTTAATAAATATTTGATTTGCTACACGTATTTCTGGGAAATATTTCCCCCCACAATTTTATATGTTTAGATTAAACAAGATGCATACTTATCTTATGTAAGCACTATATTTAAAAAAAAATTTAAATCAACTATCACTTCTTTGGGTTTAATATGACCTTGGGTTTTAGTAAGTAATGGAAGATACGACTATTTATAATAATTCATTGTAAAGTAAAAGGCCTCTAAGAAATGGTGATGCTTCCAATTTACACTATTTATTTTTGAAAACACTCACAGGCATCTTCTAGAAACGCCTCCATAAATTCTTCAAAAGATCCAACGTAACCGTTCCACAGCCTGTGATGGTGATAGTAGGAGACAGCCGCATCTTTAGGATTCCTAGACACGTAGATGATCTGAAAACAACATTCATCCATACATTTCCTACTTCAAACTATTCTAGAGATATGAATACAAAACAAATAAAATTACAAAATCATACGGAAGCCATTTTACCAACTATCAGCTTCATAATACCATTTTACAGTATTTCTGAATAAATAAACTTAATTTTCAAATATTTTTCACAAAGGTAATTAATACCAATCGCCAATATGCTATGCCTCCTCTGACAGATAATATTAAATAAAATATTTAGCTTTGGCTATTATCAAAATGACGTGTTTAACACATTTAATCTTAAAGTTCTTCAGTTGGTGATTTGACTAGATGGTTTTTACAACATTTGATTATATTCTATAGGAGTGGCTATATAATTTGATAGGAAATTAGTGACCACAGAATAAAATAAAAGATTGCAAAATATGATACTCTTAACCATTTCAACTCACATATTTATTCCTAAAAGCTTCATTGTGTAATATCCATTATAATCATTATCAACATCATCATCATTGTACAAGCATGCAACACATTTGAGACTATCAGTATCTTAGCCTCATATTAATATTTCATTAAAATATTTATTCTTAAACTGTGATTACTAGTACCGTAAATACAGCTAGTTTCAGAATCTATTTTAGTCTCATAGAGGAGTAATCCAATATTCAATCGTTAGATTATTTAGTTTATAAGAAACATTAACACAAGGAAAATTAGCGTATAAATTATAATCCCATTTTATTTGGGCAATTTAAATAATAAAAACAGATTTTTTCGTTGGTAAATTTTATAGCATTTTATTATATTATTAATTTTATATGATAGACATTACAAATGTCTATTAAAAGTGGCAGATGGCATGACTTGGTGGATGAAAGAGTGAAATTATATCAAGGGAATTCTATAGTTGGCCGATAAGGCCTCTCTATGGTAGAGTGGACTGTACATTGAATGGGTTCTTACCAGACCAGACTCAACCTCTAGTGAAATTAAGCGGGCCACACTGCCCAAATGTTTGCGTCCTCAGTAAAATATATAAATCAAGAATGGAGGCGAGTAGATTAATTAAAGTGATGGGTGACCTGGTGGTCTAGGGGTAAGGTGTCAGACTTCTATGCTGGTGGCCGGGGTTCAATCCTCGGTCCCGGCACAGATTTATCTGATTACCAAACCCTTCCTTCACCTCTGACAAGACATCTTGCGAATGTGAGGAATGCCAGGTCTCCACCGTGGTTCAGATTCCACGTTAAACTGTAGGTCCTTCATTTCATCTCACAATCACCCTACCACTACACATTAGCGTAAGTGCGTATAACCCGAACGGGTAGTAAGATGCGGTGCTAATAATAATAATAATAATAATAATAATAATAATAATAATTAAAGTGATGTAATGGATTAGTAGTACAGTACTTAATCACACAAATTGACGTTTTAAAATGAAGCTGAGAAATATATTATGAAAATTTAAAACAAATACATTTATAATGTACTCCTTGTTTTCACTTTAAAATTTTACGTTAATTGTATTGTTTCCACAATGCTATAACTTAGAGCCATATTGTAACCAATCAAGATAGGACTGTTTGCTATTTTCCATCAAACGGTCTTTACTTTAATCACAAAATATTGTAGTAATGATTCTAATCTCAGCATATGTGTAAAAAAAATGTAAACCTCAAAAAAGATCATTGATACATTTTTAATATTTAGACGAAGCAGAATGGTTTGAAATTCACGATTTTTAAAAGTATTACAGTGGATTTAACTTTTGCTTACTGGATATATTGATTACATAAGTACAAATATAGTATAACCAATCCTTGGCTATCAATTTTATTACGGTGGAAATTGAAACACTAATTTCACTAATAATATATATATATATATATATTTCATAATTTCAGAAATATCTTTCTCAATCTTTAGTTGAGGTAAAGAGCAGGATGAATATTGACTAAAAGAGATGGGTTAGTCCAGTGCTATAATAGTTTATTTTATAGACAATTCCAGCCAAATTACTCCCAAAAATGGGGGAAACTTAAAACCAACAATATCATATATTATGAAATATATATAGGTTTAGGTCAGCTATAAAATATTTAGGGGAAAAAAAACTCACATGCTTTTTTTTCATAACATAAATTAACATGAGATATAGAGTTTGGATTCACATATAGCTGAGATCAAGTTTGCCTCCGTGGTTTGATTCCCGGTATGGCAAAAATAATTGTTATTGTTGAAAATTAGGCATTCCCTTTTTCCTAAATGAATTATTAATGTTTGGGAGACTATACTGTTCTTTTATTTAGAGTTGTTTTAGTTTTTGAAGCTTGTTCTGATATGATAATTTTGTTTAGCAATATAACGTTTAATATATTTAAAACATTTAATAGGAATTAGTTTTTATGAAAAAAAATTCTGTCAATTCTCCTACTTCTATAATTAAACAATCTAGTCAATGAGCTAATACAACAGGTACGATTTGTATAACGGTGATATATTTTGGTTTAAAAATACATATCATATTGTGGATATTCTTATCAAAACTATATATGGAGGTATAGTTTTATTATAAAATCATAAGAACGTTGGTAGTTGAATGAGATTTTTCGACAACTTTATTTTTAGTAAAAATGGGCTATTCTCAATCTTGACAACCTTGATTATAGGTAATAATTAAATATTGGAATAAAATAATATTTTGTGCTTTAATCAGGGGGCAAATGGGCTAAGGCATAGTTATCATCTGATCTTATTGGGCAGTTTTACGGATGTCAGATTTCAAATCTCAGCTTGGTGTATTAAGAAGGATTCTCCTTCAATTAATTTCCCGCCTATCTTCAATAAAATTCAGATATATTTACTATAACTTGTAGCTTACTCATGCTTTTTGCATGAGTGTAAATAATATTCAGAGACACACGTAGCTCATGACATTACCCAACACACCCATATAAGAAAAAATATGTTATTAAAATTATGACGTTGTGTTTGTACTTAAGGTATTTAAGATAATTTTTCAGGTTAAATTATGATTTGGGAAAATATAATTTAAAATAACTATACATGTATATGCTTGAAGTGGAGGAAAAAAAAACAGAACATATTTTTCAGAACACTTGAACGGGATTCGATTCCTGATCTCACCCTACCGCAATGAGCCAACCTATACAGGTTCAATCTCAAGTTAGCTTTCAAGTCGGTTTCTGATACATTTAATGGAAACTAACAACAGGAAAATACATCAGAGTGGATTCAAGCGAGTGAGTTGAGAATAGATGCAAAAAAAATAAAAAAAGGGTGGAAAGTTAAGAAGTTTACTGCATAGGGAAGGGGCGAGGGAAAAGAGAAACCCGTAAAGTCGAAGAGATTTCCAGCTGAATAAACTTGGTAACACCTGACTGCACTATAAATCACAAGATATCACTGAAATGATTCTCGTCATTCATGATACATAGGAAAGGCTTCGACACCAACGGGATTGAAAAGCAGACTACAATAGTTCATGGAAACATTGATCGATACCATGTATAGCTATGATTTAATCTATTGTATTCATGGATTTGTTTCCAGACTCAGTCTTTATCGTGTCTTTCTTAAGAGATGAGTCCCGGGTTTTATTACCGGCACGGACGAAATATATCCCCTCATTGGTGAAATTGGGGACTTTTAGTTAGCGGTGATGATTCTAGAATGGGGAACGGGGGTGTTTTTTATTCCATAGTTGAGTAAGACATTTGATGAAATGATAATTTTGTTTAGAAAATGTAGACTTAATGTCTTAATTTTTGAAATCTTTCTCATCCCACCAATTTACTAATAGAGTTAACCGCTTTGGCTATCAAATAGTGCAAGGAATTTTTCTTGGAATAGACTGGACTGCTGATTATGGCGAGATACTTGTTCGAATCCGGGCTGGATAGGTGAAAAGTGGTTTCTCCAATAATATTTTCCTCTTTCAATTCCCGCAAGTACGGGCACACTTCCTTTATATTTAAGTCTTCCTAATTCCAAACACGTTAGCGTAACTAGTATACAAACGTATAAACCGATAGTGTAGCGAGACACGGTACATAAAAAAACACAAAATAATTCCTAGAATAAAATATTTAATGTGTACTTAACAAATAAATATGTTATATTATTACACTAGCCTACTTAAAAAAGTAAGCAAATATTACGTCACGCATTTCACTGGCCACATGGTCTAAGGCATCACTATCGTGTCATTATAGACTGTCGATAGCAGGAAAATTGGGTTTCAAATCCTAGTCGGGTGTACCAAGGTATTAAAGAAAATGTTTTACACTCTCCCTAAACTCAAATCCAGGTACATTTCCTCTAAATTTAACCATCCTCTTCCCAAATTCCTTACCCTAGCGTAATGAGTAAATGTATATATCCTGAACAGCTAGTACGTAACACGTGGTTTAATAAAAAATATATAAGGCACGCTCTATATGCAACACCTATATTTAGATTATAGACAGTCTAATAATTGGTTACTCTGCAAGAGATAGCTCGTATACAAATTATTAAATATAATCTAATATTCCATCTGGAATTGAATAAGCCTTCACTTATCTTGTATAATCAATTTATTATGGAAGTTTTTTTCCCATATCTTACTTTTTCAAGAGCTTTTATACGAAACTATTTTGATTCTAAACTAAAATTCATTTTTTCTTTTAAAATAAATGTTTTAGTAAAACTGGATTATGATGTGTCTTAAATTATTTGAAGTTATTTTTAATAGTAGTAAAAATGGATGTCCAGGCTAGATAAATCCTGGACATCCATTATTACAGCTCAGTTTGCGTAGTGATAAGCCAGTACTAATGTACCGTTTCTCTTGGGAGAAGTTGATGGTAGTGCATATGACAGAATAAAGCTAAAGAAGATTTTAAACTAAATGCAATATTCCAGTACAAACTGGTTACTGAACCCATGACTTTTAGGTCAGCAGCCATGGGCTGTGAATATTATAACACGATGAATTTTATTATTTGAGGTACTTAACGTGCACTTTCTGAACTGAATATGGGCACAGTACTTACAAATTAACTTATTTCTAAAACAGATACAACATCCAGTCCCCAGCCGTTTTTTCGCCTCTGTCAAAGGCAAGACCCAAATTTTATAAATGATATAATTTTTCAACCATACTGGGTTTCAAACTTAGGACTCCTATCTTAACAGGTAGACACGCTACAGACTGAGCCAAGGTTTTGAAGTGCTTGACTTCCTTCAAATGTTTTCTAATATAAAATACAAGCAGGCTTATTTAGGGGAAATTAACCATTATTATCAGGAATAAGAATAGTAAATTATAGAAAAACTTAACACGTGAACCATATTCCTTAATATATTCGGCACTTATTCTAAAACCACTTTTCCACGAAAACTACGACCCACTTTAAAAGGTGTTTAGTATCTTGGACCACTTAGCCACCATTGAAAGTAGATAAATATGTATTCATTTATAATAATATCACCCACATTGGTAGGAGGAACTGGGCCAAAGTGTGTTAACCTAGTTTGCCGGTAATGGGGGTTTGGGGTTCAATTTTTTTTAAAGTGGACCTTGGATGTATATTATTAAGTGGCTTTTCACTATTCTCATTATAACTTCGGTACATTCGTTATAAATTCCAATTATTTAATCCCAATTCTATTAGTGTAAATACTAGAATAAACAGGACTAGTATAAAGAATTGAAAAACAAACATTAAAAAAATATGTAGCGTGTTCAAGAGCAATAATTAGCACGTACACTCCAAAATACCTTATTTATAGTCATTAATATAAATCCAAGAACTAACAAACTCAAATGATATTTGGCAGATATAAACTCATTGTGAAATCGTGTTTCTGGAAACGGCCAAGATCAATGAAAGATTTCCCCATCTGCGGGGCCGTTTTAAGAAGATTTGAGGCCCGGGGAGAAAAAATTGGTGGCTCCTCCTTTGTTCGGCAGTTTTTTAATTTTAGCATTAAGCCATTATTATATATTGATACGTACTCGGTAATTACGTTAAGTACTTAATAATTTCTCATATTTTATTGAATATTGATCAACCCATTAAATGATTGTACTTTATTAAATTCAAACTATTTAAGTTAAATAAGTAAATACCTCTCTGTGTCTTTGCACTGTTAGTTTTCTGAGGACCGACATCTGTAGCACAATGATGGCGTATTCTACTGTACTGCAGCACATTACTCGAATAATGTAAATCATAAATTACATAACGTTTGGGTTTTCAGAATGTGTGTTTGTTCTACTTTAATGAGCTACACCCTTTTCTAATAAAGACACAACTATAATTATTTTATTAATTGCAAGTCAAATCAAGGTGCTTTACACCTAACGCTCCCAGCTGGGTCAAAAATTTCTTGGTAACAGAAATGATCCCCAGCCATAAACAATGGATATTTTTTGTATAATTTGGTTCCCTACTTAAAGGGAGGCAGGGGTTCAGATACAAACCGACTGTTATGAAGGAATTTTTTGAAAATGTTTTCTATCTCTCTCTGGTCATATGATTGAAGCTACGTACATTACGTCTAAGTTTTATCTTCAGCAGGTAAAGTAAAACTAATATAAGAAGGAGAAAAATAAAATTATACCTTTGGTTTTTTAGTCCATACTTCTTTTGGTAGCATTTGTACCGGCAAATGGGTCTTCAATATTCTTGGAGACTTCATTTTACTGGCGAGGGTTATAGAATCATAGGGCATCTCGTCCAGAACATTGGCTATGGTCGAAAACCTAGAAATAAACATATTTAATTAAAATACACTCAAATAAATACCTCATTTTCAAATACAATGGACTCAAATCACAATCATTCATTACTTGGTGGTACGAGTAAAAGTCTCCAAGACCAATCAGAGATGACTCTGATTCTATTCAAAACATATTGACAACATTTTAGAACTCAAATAAATAACTACAATGGAAATAAGTTTTTTTATGAGTAAGGTAACACAAAGTTTATTTAAAAAATATATATATATATTTGACATAAGGATTATTATTTTCGTTTACTTCCCTCAATAATTTCTAATTTCTTACTGTCTGCCCAGGCTATACATTCTTAGATACACTTATGGACTAGGGATTAGAATGGCAGGAATGAGAAGAAATATATCTGCAATTTCCCAGAGGGAGATTATTTAAATAAAGCCACCACAATTGTGTCCACACGGGGTTTTTGAACTCCTGACTCCACAACCCTAACAAACCAGATAAAACGAACTAGACATTTTGCCCACATGATAACTGACTTGTAATAAATAATCAAGTGAGCTGCCCATCTCTACTTTAGATTATACATTTTTTTAAATACTAACTCAAAAAAAGGTACTCGTTCTACAAGCGAAGTTTTTCTGGCATCATTTATATTCAGGTCGTTGTTTATGCACCAAACCATCTCTTGGGTCCAGGTTGTCCCTGAAATTGAGATCAAATTTTATTTAACTAATTAAATTAAACTATCGGTCAAGCCTTAAGTTTCTACAATAACTTGAAATTAGTATTTGGTATGGATACATAGTGCCGTTTATAAAATTAATATTTTCCATAAATATATTTGAAAATTGACACACACTGGACAATGCAATCACGAAACCTAGGGCGTCGAATTATCCCACTATACAGATGTAATTTTTATACATATATTTAAAGAAGTTACTACTTAATTGCCTAGATATTTATTCTAATCACGCCACCTTGGCGATGACTTTATTCATAGATGCACTCTCCTAGGTCCTTAACATTATAGAAATTCTTCGGTATTCAAATTGTCAGAGGTAGGTGTCGGCAACTGATCAATCGGGATTATTAGGGAAATAAGTAGTTCTTTCAGATATTAGATTGACCTTAAATATTCAATAGCATTTCATGTTTCACTCAAATATCACGTTATGTTTCAAAAGCTTATACCAATTTATTGTTTACTCATGTAACAAATTTCAGTGTTATACAAATTTACGTACACTTAGTCCTGAGTCAATCAAATCTGAACCCAAGTCTATGGGGTCTATCGCGCCTAACTTTCTTGGACAGATTTGCCGGTTCTTTTAAGCTGATTACTTATTTTTGTAAAATAGTTTTTCCTAAATATGTTAAAACAATTTTATAAAAAATAAGGGGATTATTATTTTACATTATTAATAGGCCTAATAATTTATTTTCATTTTGTTAAAATATATTATTTCAAGGGTAGTATAATAAGGAAAAATTATAGAAAATTTGAAGTATTTCTAAATTGGTCTTTAATATTGAGCTCTAAATGGTTTTGGGGAATAATTTTTCAAGATCAATAAGTTTTTTTTTTACTTTTACAAATTACGACTAATTTTATGGTAGCTTGCAAATAGCTAAATTTTAATTTTTTTAATGATATTTGAACAATTTCTTTAAAATTTATATATTAGGAGTGTTTAAGCTCATATGAAGATCAAGTGTTAGTTTTATGAGGAAACTTATTTCAGGTTGGCTTAATGAATAGTTATTTTTGAAAAATGTATTCGAAAATAATATACATAATATGAGAAAGTGTGTGCGATTGAATCATACCATTTATTTTTATAAATAGGTATTTGATGATATTGGTACGTTTATTACAGAAGTTTTATTTTTCATAGGAATTTATACATTCTTAGACTAGATTTCCCCAGAAATTACAAGCAAACTAATTGTTTTAGAATTTTACACAGAGTACTCTACCCAACCATGGAAAGGCTGTCCATTTATTCTGTTATATTGAAGCTTGGCTTTCAAACCTCTCTCTCCCCTCCCCTTAACGCTCATTATTATCACAATATATCCAAGCAAATCTATTCTAATATTTCTTATAATCATACCTACTCCATTAAATTGAGATGCTATTGTGAGCATTGCCCAACATTTTAGCTCGGTAATAAGCTAATATGCCTACTCAAAGAAGACATGCATTGAGTGGTTACATGGACTAAGTTATTAATCTTGTCTGATCCTTTTGTTTTTATGGTAAAGGGTATGTTGGGGTTTAATTTCCACCTGGCTGCTGTTAACTATTTTCCCCCTATACTGTGTGGTTCCATGCAAATGTGGATTTATTTCCTATCAAACTCTCTCTTCTTTATTTTTACTCCATGATGATAAATATATGGATATCTCTAAAGGGTAATAGGACATTATTCAATCTATTTTGCTATCTGTCCTGAGCTAGATCCTTGATCTGAAACACTTGTTATCTGTAGTATTTCACAACGATCAATTGACGGCAAAAGATTAATGATAGGTATGAGGCAGGTTGAGTTTAAAGGAAGTGTGCCTGAACATGCATGTAGAGAGAATGTAAACCCATTTAGTATAAGCCACCCTCAACACAGTAGTCTGGGATTCTAATCCCGATTGTCCTATAACTGGCATTTCAGTCGTATTGCGAGAATGAGCCTTCAGTATAAACGATTTGACCACTGAAACGTGTGTGATTGTACAGAGAATAGTTTAAGTAGTTTTTTTTAACTGTCATATACGGTTATTTGAGCAAGAATATAGTCAATTTATTTTAACTCATAATGAAAAAACTTGCAGGTACAGGTAGCTTTTGTGTGTGCCCTAGGACCTCGGGTTTGAGAACCGTGATACAGAACGCTGGATCTATTAAATTAGAAGATCCACTTCAGGCATCGCTATTAATTGCCCCTTTGAGATGCACGGTTTAATCTCGGTGAATTATTTCAATGCTTGAACAACTTTGGGGTCAAACTCCACTGAGCTGAAATGATCATAGGTGTTAGACACCAGGCGTGTTAAATGTCTGGAAAACATATTACTAAGAAAAAAAACGAGTTGTCCATGTTTTCTAACAGAAGACCAGATTATGTGTTGTATACTTTAAACAATGTATATGGTTTTTATTCGTGATAAGCGTCTATTTACCTGTCAATGCTATCTGCATATTTACACTAACAGAGTAGGAAAAAGGTGATAAAATTTTTAGGAAGTTTACACACATTAGATAAGAAAGGAGAGTGGTAAACCTTGTAGGGGAAAAATAACACTAATAATTTGGTAAAATGTTATCAATGATGACCGCAAACAATTTAGTACTTTCAAAGCCTTCAGTCAACTTTTAAAGTGCACTGGAGTTAATAACTCTTAATGGGGTCCGGTCTTTTTCTTTTCAAAAATATTGTCTACCATTGATCCAGACAAATTCTATATTATTTCCAGGAAATTATTTCTCCTTTTTCAGTTATAAAAATTAATTCGAACATATATAACATTTCTTTACTAACCATTACATGTATAGCAAACTATTTTATCAAAATAAACATTTTATAACTAGAAAGGTTTTTTAAATCTACATTATTAAAAGTTGTCATCTCCCCACCTTGTTGGACCTAATTTATGTAGGTTTTTGATTTGTTTTTCTGCGTAATCTCTCTAGACCAATAACGGTGCCTTTCATGACATCGTGCCTTGTCCGTTAAACAATTATTTAATAGATTTCTGTTAAGGAGTATGGAGTCACCTAATACATATTTTGTAACTTGTTAGTGAACATTGCTTAGTGAATAAATTAATCAATATTAAATACATTTCTTTAGACCTTCCTTGTTTCAAAAAATATCAATAGCCTTCCATAAAAACAAAAATGGAATGGTTAGCTACCCAAATTATTTGTAAACATTATTTAGCATCCAAAGTAATAATTGTATTGTAGAATAATTATTAATAAAATCTATATTTATTTGGTTTAGTCATATATTACATTTTTATCTTCGTGCATTTTCATATTGTCACAAAAAAAGGCTAAACACTTAGAAAGCCAATTTTGTAAAAGGGTTTTCCAAAATAATATTGACGTTAAATGCCATTTTTTTAACTCTATACGCCTCCTTAGGGATGGGGAGGGATTATAAAGGACGTAAGGAAAAAGGGAGGGGAGAATATTAAAACTGTAACTGTACAAAAAATAGACTGGCCATTTAACATTAAAAATAAGGCCAAGTGTAATTTTATATTATTAATATTTTACACATATACATATACACACGTACACACACACACACACGAAATAATATTTATTTTTAATCAACATTTTGTTTGTGTTTAATGTTGAATAATTATTTATTCTAATAGCAAAAAAATGCATTCACTTTCCTAACACGTAATACAGCAAATATAATATAAAGATAGATAGGTTTCTTGTCATATTATTATATAATCAATAAATTTATTCAAACACCATTAATACTAAGATTTGTATAAACAATTATGTAGTTGAAATATTAAGAATGCCAACTGAACACGTAAGCTGGATGACAGGTTTTTCCAATTGGGAGACTGAATCAGCTCAATATAATAGTATAACAACTTGGTATATTGAAATAAAGTATAAGATAAAATACGCCGTATATAGGAACATTATTATTCCTAAATCCAAAATATTGTTACGGTGTTATTTACATCTAAAATTATATTATGGCAAAATATGACGTTAAAAATATTTTGTATTTTTTTTATATTAGCTATAGGTCCACTCATATTTCACAGATTTTAGCAACATAACACACACATTCTTTATCTATTGGTCTAAGGCATTAAGATTGTTTGGACTAAATCATTGTTGATCTTGTGTCAGGGTTAAGAATTTAGATTAAATGCTTGGGAGGATATCTCACATGGGATTTTTTTAACCCTTTCTGAAAATTTGGGTCCATTTATTATAATTTATATATGTATATGGGAACTCCCCCTACCCTGCAATTACAATCACGTTTGTATATAAGCCTAGAGCCAAATAAACATTTTACCAAATAGACCAGTGGTAGCTAGGGTTTTCTTAAGGATCCCCCGAGGAATTTTTGAAACTAGATGTCCAACTTTAAAATTATGAGTAGTGTTGAATGTCAAAGAGAACACACATTATCATCTCAAAAGAATCTCTAACGATTTTGATTATAATTTGTATATAAGCTCTGTTTAACATAACAAACAAAATTTAAGTTTCCATTTCCCATGAAAATGACTTTAAAGGTACTATACAAAAGAATAAATTTCCAATTTTGTGGATCTCTTCTCAACTAATTCAGGTACGAAATAATTGATTATTGTAAAGTTGTAGTAATAAATAAAAACTTAATATGTAATTTTGTTTAATAAAATCTAAAGATTCTGAGCTATACGCAAATATATATATATATATATATATATAAGCCTATATACATCTTTCGTAGGTAGTTTGATTTGTGGAATTGTATGCTATTCTCTTTGATGGAGAGAGATGACCTTGTTCTCACTATGTTTCAGTAACTTTGTACATTATTTCATGTAAGCTTTTTGATGAATTTCCACAACAATATTTATTATTATTATTATTATTATTATTATTATTATTATTATTATTATTATTATTATTAGCACCACGTCTTACTACCCGTTCGGGTTATACGCAAATATTTATTATTTCCTTTCAAAAATATTAAGGGTTTTTGGTAGATATCTATATTTTAAGATAAAGAGACAGAAGGTGTGAGTGGTACACCGTACCATTTATTTAAAATACTCATATGGTAAAACTTTTTAGCTGGTTTCAATTTCAGTGATTTTTAATGAACATTATAGAAAACCTCAACACAATTCCACGTCTGATTTGAACTGAATTATCTACCTAAGCTCACCATGGGTGAGACATGCTCTTGAATGGAAATAGGGAAATTAGGACCTTTACAAAGTAGGAATCCTCCCTTCCCATTCTTAATCATGACGTTATATCTACTCACCACATTTTGGGAAAGACACTATCCAGATATCATCCTCTCGCACCTCGAATTCTCGTATTTCGTCCACGTAGTCTCGGTAGAGTTTGGTGTGCACGCATCCTGGTGGCTGAACCACCAAACTACCGACGGGGTACGTGGGACTGCATGACCTTTGTAAGATTTTATCTGCCGCAGGGTTAACCAGGTCCACTAGACTTTGAGACATTTTGTCACCTGGAGAGGAAGACTATAATTACACTATAATTACATATTTAAAGTTTGAGGCGATCCCATTCGACAATGATCTCCAAAATTATATCCAAAATCAAATATGCACCAAGGACGTGCATGGAAACTTTAATATTACTAAAAGGATGGATTCTTTTAATTTAGGATTAAAATTATAATATTAATTCAAACTAGAGTAATTCAATCTATAATCGACATTTCTAAAATCTAAAGGCTACTCTTGAGAACTATCATTGAAAAATTAACACATGATGTGTAAACAGGCCACCTAATGTTAATTTAATTCTAAACATATCTCAATTTAACTGTCTAAATTTCGCCAACATATGTTCAAAGCTTGTGATCGTAAGGAGGGCTACCAACCATAAACGTTAAGTTGTGCATTTAGTCTTCTGGATATATCAAAATCACGCATTCTTGTTTTCATGCTTTGAGATCAAAATGTGCCCTTTATTGAAATATTTAATAAAAAGTGTTTATAGATATTCTATGGAAAAAACGTTTTTTTCCTGTTAAAGTCCACAGCAAGGCTCTATATTATTTATGTCTATTAAGGATGCAAATATTGGTCCTTTATTTTATATTTTTATAACTATTGTTGGTATCTATATCTATATCCTTATTAAAATACTCATTTAATATATATATTAATAAACTATAGTTAAGATATATTAATAAAACTATAATTTATATATATTTTATTAAAACTATAATTTAGATATATAATTAATAAAACTATACATTATATATATTAATAAAACTATACAATATATATTAATAATAATATTATTGATTCGTATTTAATTTATATTTTATTAAAATGTCTTATACTTTATTAAATCCACGAAATTATTATTAATTAATGTGACACTCTTATTCAGGTTTAAATTCAAATAGTATAATACAAATATTTATGCCTATCCTTCCTTCGATAGTAGTTTTTAGAATGTACTCTATTTCCAGGATCCGGATATGTGTAGCCATATTCATAAGCACTCCATAAATAATCTAAATAATCCTCGTCGTTTCATGTTCGATGTATAGCCAAAGGGATGAGTTAAAGCTTTCTTGTAGATGATTATTATTATTTTACTTTTACTTGAAAACTTTGTATTCAAATTAAAGGGAATACAGACATTTTTGCTTTCATAAATACAGTCTTTTCCCAAGCTGCCCGTCTTATTACATATTTTGAGTTTACACAAATTTATACTAAGGATTGTGTTAGAAAGGTTGAATTTAAAGTAAGAATATCTAGTCTTAAATTTATGTGGGGGAATAATTGGAAACCATTTAGGGGAAAACGCCACCAATTAATCCAACTTATATTTGAACCCTGACCTCTTTTCCTTCGGCAAACTAGTCAATAATTGCAATCGTGTAATCGTATGTCATGTGAGAACCAATGTATAAAATTATAATTTAAATCAATATTCTACCTTCATGGTGAGTCTAGCTAGTTTGATTTTTATAACACTAAACTATCTGTATCAAACACAATTCTCATGATGTGAATGAACTTTCTAGAGCTATCAAATAAAGATAAGATTAACAAACACGACAAGAATAGCTGGAAATGTTATAAACATATTAAAGTGCAGTTTTAATTGCACAATTTGCAATACATGATGAATTTAAACGACAAGATACATATTTTACACTTAATAATTGATCTATTTTAACATTTGACACCAAAGTTACCCACACTGGTGGGTACCAGGACTAAATAAACTTCAAGGCCCTATAATCTGTTTGGCTGAGCAGGATTAAGTAACGGTTTGAATTTCAGCTCTGTGTATGAATGGTTTTTTTCCCTAAAGAGGTTTCCACTTTACTTCTATGCAAATTAATATACATTTCTTTTTCTTTAGCACCGCCTTTTACTATCCGTTCGGGTTATGTGCTTATATACCACCTGTCCACTGAAGCGAGTAACATTTCTTTTTATTCTCTGGTTCGCATGCGTACACTTAATATAATTAAATGCATGGATTATGGATGGAAAGTAAAAAAATACTATTACTATTATTATTTAGCACCGCGTCTTACTACCCGTTCGGGTTATACTCTTTAAGTACTAATTACGCTAATTGAATTGAATTAGAGGAAGTGAACCCACATTTGCGTGGAGGGAGAGTGGAAAACCACTTAGGAAAAACTACCCCCAGTTCACCCGACCGAGATTCGAACCTCGATCTCCCCATTCTCGGCGGTCGAGCTCAACACGACTGGCGCGTTAGCCAACTACGCCACCGAGGTGGGTAAAAAAAACAATACTACATTCATAGACAATTTATTATAAGGGTAGAACAAGGGGTTTAGATGCATCCGCATCAGCGTAGCGAGGGATGTTGTGACACCACAGTTATAAATAAAATGTGTAAAACCAATCCCTAGGCCTATTGAAACCGGTAAGAATCTAAGCGCCAACGTACCTTTCACCAGTTAGCCAAACTAGTTAAACATGACGATATGTTCACATAGGCTACTCACCGATTAGGATGTTTAGGAAATATTTAACCATACATATTTAAGGTTATCCTGTGGGATTTAAACTAATTCGAAATAATACTTCACGGTGTGCATACACTTGGAATACAATTTTTTTTATTTTACTAAAAACACGGTCGCAGTCACTACATACTTCTATTTACGTAGAGCACATTTCAAGTCTTATATAATTAAAGTATAGAGCAGAGCTAGGAATCACATTTAATCACAGATGTGGTAATTATAATTTAAATTGAATTTCACCTACAACATCAACAAATATGTTTCAGAGACAAAAGTGTAGCATATGTTAGCATGGATTTACAATACAAAAATGTATTGTAAAAATGAATGGCAACGAAAAACTTTCATTCATTTGAAGTGGCACCTTAAAAAAGCAGATTCATCATGTTTAGTTTACCAGTGGAAGAGAGATAGTAAATTGAATCTCACCTAGGTATATTATTTATAAAAAATTACTATTCACTCCTATTTAAAAAACACCGTCACATTTAATCTACATTCATCCTTTCAATTAATATCCCAATAGTGTAATTTAATATACAGTAGCCCCACGGCTTCTTTGGTGCTGACTGACAGCTCACAGCTCTCAGCTGACGGCTTTGAAAAGTTACCAGACAAATTTATGTATCCCTACACCGAACCATATGATCTGCAAAAACATGTGTTTATCAGGTGTCACTTCTGACAGTCAAAATCTAGGTACATACCTAAATGTTGACTATCAGAAGCCAGCTTTGAGCTGTCAGTTAGCACCAAAGAAGCCGTGGGGCCACTGTAGATAGCCATTATGGATAATAGGGCGATGGATGGGGAGGTGGGTGAAGTAAAAAGAAACTATTGTCATATATTAAACTGTTACTCTAAAAACTCAAAAGTAAAGAGCAGGGCGGTGACCTGGTGGTCTAGGGGTCTAGGTGTCAGACTTCTGTGCTGGCGGCCGGGGTTCAATCCTCGGTCCCGGCACAGATTTATCTGATTACCAAACCCTTCCTTCACCTCTGACAAGACATATTGTGAATGTGGGGAATGCCAGGCCTCCACCGTGGTTCGGATTGCACGTTAAACTGTAGGTCCTTCATTTCATCTCACAATCACCCTATCATTACACATTAGCGTAAGCGCGTATAAGCCGAACGGGTAATAAGACGCGGTGCTAATAATAATTATAAAGAGCAGGTATGTCAGACTTTCGACACGTGGGCCTTATATGACCCGATCCATTTTGTGAAGCCCTCAGAATTAAGAGGGCCATTTATATTTGGGCAAACTTATTATAAGATTTTTTATTAGAAGGGGGCGGTATCATTGGGCTGTACCATAGAACTCAAGCGTAAGCGAGCTATATCAGCCGGTCAAGAGGAGTCAGAGCAGACATAAACCTTCCTAGTCAGCTCGCTTTCTTCCTTTCAACAAGTAGCGAGGCAGTTCGTCTCGTATTTCCAAGCTAGGCATACATTATGTCGGCTAGGTAGAAGAAACTTAGTTTTGATTATGCGGGAAACTCATGTTACAAATGAGTGATAGCTTACAGTCACTGAGTATATATTGGCCTAGTCATTATGACTTACAGTAACTAGGTACATCCTGGCAGAAGAGTGATGGATTACAGTCACTGGTTGTATACTGACCAAGGCGTGATGACTTAAAGTAACTAGGTATATACTGGCCGAGGAGTGATGGCTTACAGTAACTAGGTACATCCTGGCAGAGGAGTGATGGCTTACAGTAACTAGATATAGCCTGGCAAAGGGGTGATGGCTTAAAGTAACTAGATATAGCCTGGCAGAGGAGTGATGGCTTACTGTCAGTAGGTGTATCGTGGACAATGAGTCAATGAGTGATGGTTTACAGTTAGTAGGCATCTGCTATATCCTGGTGAAGGAGAGATGGCTTACAGTCAGTAGGTATATCCAGCAAGAGGAGAGATGGCTTACAGTCAGTAGGTATATCGAGCAAGAGGAGCAATGGCTTACAGTTAATAGGTATATCCTGGCATAGGAGTGATAGCTTACAGTACCAGGTACATCCTGGCAGAGGACTAATGGCCTGCAGTCATTAGGTACATCCTGATAAAGGAAAGGTTTTTAGAGTCACCACGTATATTCTGGTAGAGGAGCGATGGCTTTCAGTGACTAGGTATATACTGTCAGAGGAGTTATAGCTTACAGTTGCTAACTACATCTTAGAAGAGGAGAGATGGCTTACGGTAGCAAGATATAGTTCTGGCCGAGGTGTGACAGCTTATAGTAGATAGATACTCCCTGGCCGAACAGTGATAGCTTACAGTCGTTTGATATACCCTGGTAGAGGAGTGTTGCCTTAACCTTATTAAAATTTAAACATTCTTTGAAAAAGGCCGTTTATATTTATAATATTTATTTTATTTTAAAACCATTATACGCTTACACTAATGTTAGATGTGTCGAAATATAACAATTGATTATATGAGAATGGCAGTCATTATTTAAACGGTATATACAATTTACATGTCTATTTAAAAATAAAAACCCATTTGAATACTAATAGTATTTGTTTTTAGTCTCATTTTAGTAAAAAAATTAAATGTTTTAGCTTGACACATTAAATATTTTCTAAATCCAATTACACTAAATATTTTTTTATGAAACATGTGTTTTAATAGTAAAATAAATAATACCAAAGAGAATGATGGAAATTAATTTTGTAGGAAAAAGACCGCAAGGGAGGCAAAGAAAAAGATTGGAATACTAGATAAGAGAAAGTGTTCAAGTAAGAGGAGAAGACTGGAATAAAATATTAAGAATGTTGGAGGGAAAAAAGGAAGATGGAAGTATTTAAATAAACTGACCCGGCAACAGGCTTGGAACATTTGATAATGATGATGATTTGTTACGATAATTAAAACGTATGGACTGTAATTATTTACAAAGCTCTTATTCTGGCTAATCACATGATGGGAATATAATAATAACAACTTATGAAATATAATACATGAATGAAGATCTTAAAAGAAAGGATATTATGTACAAATATGTGACAATGGATTGTTATCAAATATAATAGTTTTCATATAATGAATTATTTTATAAATGGATCCGTATTCATGCACACATTCTCATTGATATCTCTTTTTAGTAGTCGAAATTTGTATTGAGAATTGACAATTTATTCAAGTTCTCCTTGTAAGACCTTAGAAATGAAAACAAATACTTCAATTAAATTAAATGTTACTAACTTAAAATCTTATATAAAGCCCATTTAATAACCAGTAGATTTTTTACTAACAAGCAGCCCATGTATATTCCTACTAATGACATCAAGAGCATTTTTACAGCATTGGCAAAGAAATATAAGAGTAAATGAGGGGAAGAAATTGATATGAGCAAGTTTACCATTATTCGCGTGTAGTGAAGTTGATATAAAGTATCCTCGGCTAAAAAATAATGTTTTTAACTTCAAACTCAAGACATCCATAGTAATAGATAGTTAAATTATCACCATGTGCCTTATTTGGTGAGAATGTTGAGTTAAAAAAATATCGGGCGTTTATTAAATATTTATAATTATTAAATATAGTCTAACTTATATTTATTAAAATAATTCCCCCTCACATCACAGTAATTTAAAAGTAAGGGGAATTTTCCTCCAATACGAAATCCCTTCCCCTTCTTAATTATTTTAAAATGCTATGTAGGATCATGATGAATTGAAGTTATTCTAGCTTACTACATGACACATTTATAGTTATACATTTAGCAAGTTCAACAATGTTGACACGACAGAGGGAAGAAGGGTGTAGGTGTTACTACATTTTGTAAATATATAAAAATCTTTTATTATTCATTAATTTTAATTTCAATATTTATCTCTTAAACTTATACAAACTACAATATTTTTTCAACTATTTAATAATACCTTAATGATTCACGTTATAAGCTACAGTGAGATATATATACTACTTTTTAGTACGATAGGCATACCTTTCAAAGTTGTGACACACTTCCTCCTGCCAAAAATCACCGTCTTGTTCGATTTTATCAATATTAAGCTTTTTGTTTTTTGTACATTCTACAAAATAGCAAGACCAATTCTAGTTACTAAAAGAAAATAGATTCTAATGAAGCTCTCACGAATTCAAACTCATCACTATTTGGCAGGTAAGCTCATTGAATAATTATAAATACAGCATTATGATGATATAAGATCTCAAGGCCATGAAGCCGTATCAGATGTAATTTGCTGGAAAATGAAAACCAGTACACGGGAGTTAAACTGGGAGCCTCGGTTATAGGCTTTATAATGCTTTATCACTGAGCTAACCGGTTACGTCTCGTGCCAGGAGTGGGGGATGGATGGGCTAACAGCAATGGCTCCGGAACTACTATTAGTCTAGTATTAGGGTGGGGTAAAATATCCCAACCTTTTTCATGGGGCTCCAGGAGGTTTATTAGAAGAAAATAATAATAATTTAGATGAGGTAGCTATAAAATTAAAGTTTGGCAAACAGGTAGAGAGATAACTACAGATAAGCAAATAAATAAGTTTTAATTGAGACTTTGGTAAACAGGATAAAGGGGGCAGATAAAAACTAGTAAGGTGAAGAAGAAAATTTAAATTTGCCTTGAATATATAGGGCTTACTCTGGTAATAAAATAAGTGTTAGATACTTTATTTATTATTTAGAAAAGGGTTTAAAAATGGGTTGTGTATATTAGCTTAAAATCTCTCCAAAATATTTATAAACTCTTCTTTTCTGCATGGAGGGAAATTTAAATTTGCCAAGTTTGGAAAAGACCACTCCAAAATAACCATAAAATCTTGAAACGTTGGAATTTTAAAATAGTGGGTGGGAAATGGCTAATATATTAACAAATGTCTCTATATAGCTGAAAATTCTAGTTTTTTTTAGGCAGACGAAAAAATCTAAAACTATACTAACACAAAAATTAAAGATTATCTTGAAACTGCTTCATTGCATTTGCTATGAAAAAGTTACAAATTATTGTTGCACCGTGAACCGTGGTGGTATTTGGAAAAGCTGGATATATCTTATTCAATATGTTCTGTAAGAGGATATATTTTTTATTTATGCTCTTTGGTGAATTCTGATGCTCTTCTACCCAAAATATTTCTGTGATAATGTCTATTAGTTGGTTTCTTATATGATTGTGTTTAGGTAAATATTGCATTGTTAATAAGATGCGTTTTTTGTACACCCAATTTGTGAACAAGGAAATATTTTGTCTCGAATATTTATTTTGATTCTTAATTAGCATGATTGGTTTGTGATTGCCATCTCAGAATTGTACATCAAGGAACTATTCAAAAGTGGGTAGTAGTCAGATTTTGAACTTTTTAATCTAAAATAGCTTTGATGTTGTTTAACCATTCTATTAAGTTTGTCTAAAACCTAAAATGTTTATATAATAATCCATTTTCAAGTTGAATAATTCTATCCGTCCCAAAAGATGTATTTACAAACGAATTATGTTAAAGTGTGTATAAACGTGGGTCCAAATTATTATAGTTAAATGTACAGTCAATTTCATAAAGTTATAATAAGGACAAGGGAATCGAACCAGAGACATTTATCTCTGTGTGGCAATTGTTTATTTTATATTTAGTCACATAATACCCTGTTATGTTATTATATATTTAAGTAGGCGACTGATCCTATATAGGTTACAGCCGTTGAGATTACATACGAATACAGTATAGTTTATAATATGACATACATACAGCCTACATTTTATGATATCATTTTATAATGTTCGGTAATAAATCATGTATTCAGCTACAAGCATATATCTCTCTAATAAAAATTTTCTACATTTACTTCTAAAGATCAAAATAAAATCATATTTAACCAAAATAGTTGCATATTTGGGGGATGCTTGTCAGGGTGTATTATTGATATCACATTTAACCTATTGCCGTTTATAGATGGGTCCAAGTTTAAATCTCATCAGGATACTATTTTGTTTTACAAGAAATAGAAACACATCACTTAAAAAGTTTTTGTAAAAATTAACACAGCATGTCAAATGATGAAAAGCGATTTTTTTAGTCCCTTAGCATGCTTATTACAGGGATTACTAATTACTAACTGCATCGATAGGCACGTGGTCTTCATGGTGTGAGCCCGCAAGTGATCTATACCTATCGAGTACTCAACTGTCCTCACAAGGCTGAGTTGACACCGTTACAGACCCACAGCTTCACAGAAAGATTCTTAAAGTGACAGGAATAGATCCCGGGACATCTGGAACTGTGTTTTTCTATGAAAGTGTTCATTTGCTGAATTCTAGTAGTGTCCAACCTAGTGGTCTCAAACCTTGTTCCACAGAGGAAGCCGTAGGGAATAACTACATATTCTGTGAAATAGCTCACTTTTATAGTTTAATAAAGAAGTTAGAGTGGTAAACTATCCACCCTCAGTTCATTCAACCGGGATTCGAATCTTGACCTCCTCGTAACCGATAAACCCGACTAGATGAGTTTGATGTTTAGTTTGTGTGCCTATTGATAAGAGTTGAATAGTATTGCTGATAAGTGTGTCCAACTAAGTAATCCCGCGAATTCTCTACATACAATTATTTGACAATTGGTTATTTTATTATTAACTGTGTCTCCCACAGTAAAAAGAATAATTAAAAGTGTTGACATTTTAAAAAGGAACATTCTTCATTTATTTAATAACGTTTGAATACAAGAATGAGTTCCGCCATAAAGTAAAGTAGAATGAAGTCATGTATTCCTCTCGGGTGGTTGAATGGTCTTGTTTAGGGTGTCACTCTCGCATAAGACTAGATTTTCAATGTTATGGAGATGGGGTTTCAAATCCCAGTTGGATGTAATGAAAGTGGATTTTCTTGAATAATTCTCCACTCCCATGCTATTCTTGATAATTTCCTCTAAATTCCACCTACTTTATCCCTAGCCAATTGGTATAATTAGCGCATGTGTGTATAGCCTTGATGGGTAGTAAGACTCTATAAAAAATGGCATATATGTAGGTTATTGTAGTACTAGAAAACTTGAAACACAAACCTAGACTATATTCTTTAAAACTGAAATAACATTTTAATTCAACTCGAGTAAAACTTATCAATAGCTGTAATGTGAGTGGTTTCTCAAAAAGACCGCAAGCTCCTTCTCACTTCTCCCTTTCTCCTTGTACTCCTGCCCTCAAGCTGTTTTTCTTCTGTTTGACACTCTCCCTCCCCTCCTAATTTCATCATTACCTACGATGGCAGTGCGCTCGGACAAACAACACTCATTTGCAGCATTAGCTGTATCCAGATATAGATTATAATTTAACTAATATCTTAAGTTTTTGTGTTGGGGCCACAGGATTTTATCAATAAATATTTATCTCACAGCTCATAGCTAAGACCCTAGTCTAGCCAGTCAGTCAGTCTAGTCAGTCTAGTTCTACATGCATATCTGGTAAAATGAAGATTTTTTTGACAGTTGACTATTTGTCTCTCTTTGCTAAAATAACAAACAAAAAATAAAACCATAAAATCTGAGAGACACTCTTAAATCTCTTGGATCTATTTTTCTTCAATGTACTCCTATTATTTGTTGATAAATTCGTTCAATAAGACTCACATGTTTAGGTATATCTTTCGCGTACCATAGTGGCCTTTTAAGAGGCCATTAGAGTACTCGAAAGATATACCGAGGAGGCCATTATAAGCCCTCACTCATTTGTAGCATGAGTTGCCTGCACCATCAAAACTTAAGTTTCTTCTACCTAGCCAACATATTGTATGCCCATCTTAAATAATACGAGACGTTCGCCTCGCTACTTGGTGAAAGGAAGAAAGCGAGCTGACTAGGAAGTGTTATGTCTACTTTGACTCCTCTTGACCAGCCGATATGGCTCACCTACGCTTGAGCTCTATGGTACAGACCACAGATACCACCCCCTTCTTCTAAAACATCTTATAATATGTTTGCCCAATCTTAAATAATCCTATTAATGAACATTATGACGAACCAGCATACAATGGGGACATATTCCTCTTTTGATAAACCCTTTATAAATATTTAATTTGTAAATGGGCAATTATTTAGGGCAATCTAGAAGTTGAAATTTGTATAAAAAATTTACTTTTAACACCCCAAAGATTGAATAAATAATTTAAAAAATGTATGCCAAATTTGTACAATATTTGTTATCCCAAAAATGTGTGACTATTTATTATATATTATGAAAATAAGGAAAAACCTCAGAAATTGTGGCCTATGGATACGCGTTTATTATTGTTTAGTAAGTGAAGACACCACAAAGTTTAATGCCTAGCACTAACTATCATTGCTGGAAATAAAAGTGCCTTATTTATGGAAAAAATGAATAGTGTAGGGTCTACAGTAAGTCTTATATATATATATATATATATATACTTTTAGGAAGACTTAATATATTATAATCTCAATTTTATTCTCGAGTTTAAAAGAATTGAAATGTGGCCTTTTTAATATTTTAAATTTTAAACTAGGCTCCTATGATCAAATATGTTTAACAAACTCGGTCTAGAGCATTGTTTTTCAAACATTTTATCAGGAGAGCAAACTTTAATAAATCACAAGACGTGTATTAACCACAACTTGTGAATGTGGGGAATGCCAGACCTCCACCGTGGTTCGTGTTCCACGATAAACTGCAGGTTCTTCATTTTATCACATAATCACCCTATCAATACACATTATCGTAAGTGCGTATAATCCAAACGGGTAGTAAAATGCGGTACTAATAATAATAGTAATAATAATTTAATAAATCCTCTATTTTTCGCGGAGCTTTACGTCGGAGCATACTTTTCTCCTTAATAAGGGAATTACTTTAAATAAAAACTAGGGCTGGGCCAATACTGATATCCGATCTGATTTATCGATCGAAATTGTCATAGTCAAAAAAGAATAATAGGTTTTTTTCATGCAAATATTTTACTCAGATGATTAAAAATATATAAATATATATACATTCTCAAGTCATGGAAATATAATTCATAGTTCAATCGAAAATGTCTAAGTAAAGTGTCTTGCATGTAAACACTAATTCTTTAACTCTGTGTAATATATTTTATTTTATAATAAACAGAAAAACCAACATTCTAAATTTGTTATTTATGAATACGAATATTTTTTTTGTAAAATATGACAGGGCCAAATTATTTCCTTAATATATGATTAGATAGCCTAATTCATCTGAAAAAAATATATATATTATAAATTGTGTTTTTGATATTTTCGGTATTGTGTAATTTCATGATCAATTTTTCATTTAGAGGCCTAATTTATATTTAAATGTTTTATTTAAGATTATGAACGTCCTTGTTTAATATGACAGGGCAAACATATGTTATTATATATTGGTGGTAAAAAACAAAATGTGTGTATTCTCCCCCTTATGTGTACATTATTAAGTTTGTGCTTTTTCTTTAATTATATTTTGGTATTGGTATTTAAGTTTATTTGTAGTTATGTACATTCTTATTTATTTTGACAGTGCAGTAGGCCTAACAATAAAATTAAATATATTAAACCAGCTTTAACGTTTAAAACTTTAATTTAAACTTTTATTCAACAAACCTAATACTATCATGAAAATTATAAAGTGGCAAAATCAGATATTTCTTGTTTTTGAATATTGTAACTGTACACTTTTGTAATATTGAGAAAAAAACTAAATCGGCAAGAGTTAAGGGCAACAAAATTATTATTATTATTATTATTATTAATATTATTAATATTACCACCGCGTCTTACTACCCGTTTAGGTTATACGCACTTACGCTAATGAGTAATGGTAGGGCGATTGTGAGATGAAATGAAGGACCTACAGTTTAACGTGGAATCCGAGCCACGGTGGAGGCCTGGCATTCCCCACATTCACAATATGTCTTGTCAGAGGTGAAGGAAGGGTTTGGTAATCAGATAAATCTGTGCTGGGACCGAGGATTGAACCCCGGCGGCCAGCACGCCTAACACCTTACCCCTAGACCGCCAGGTCACCGGCAACAAAATATCGGCAATATTTGCAAAAGGGTTTATCGGCCCAGCTCGATTAACAATAATTGGTTGGAACTAAATATTTTCTGAAAAATTACTAAAATATCATAAACATTATAAAGAATATTTATTGAATGAAATACTTGTAACCTAAATGAAAATGTCCACATATTTTCGCAGAACTCCCTAGGTATAGGTGCCCTTGCACCCACTTTTAGTAAGAACCACTACTATCCAATACACTCTCTGTTTGCTTACTTGTTTGTTGTTTATGCTCCTTCGCGTTATCAGCGTCCTCTTTTCCACGACTATCCCTTCAGACTGACGAACCTACCTCGGCTCTATCGCGCCCAACGAGTCAAGCCACAGATCCCGCCATTTGTTTGGGGAAATAGGTCATGCCGAACAACTTACGTAATCCCCTCCACAACAAGCAAAGCTCCTTTCCCCCTCCCATTCACAAGCCACTGAATCTTCTGCATAGTAGTAGATACACACTAGTCGACAGATCTAGATCAATCACAGTTAAGTAGGGAGGGAAATATCATATTTACGATCTTACTACCGGGGCTACCAACACGTATTTCTAAAATCCCACCAGAAGAAAGGAAAAGGTTATCCAATAATTTGTCATATATATTAACTATATAAAACATAATCTTCTAGATGCACAATATATACTTTTATTTAGCACCTCGTCGAACTACCCTTTTGGGTCATAATATACTCTTAAGCTACTAGCTACGCTAATGAACTTGGGATGTGCATATAACCTGAACAATTATTAAGACTTGGTGTTAAAAATTAAAAATTAAAAATACTAGGAAGGAGGAAGGTTGAATTTAGACGATATTTTCTCACACTTGCTTAGAGAGAAAGAGTGGGAAACAAATTAGAAAAACCATGGCCAGTAAACCGGTCCAGAATCGAACTATTATCTCCCTGTCATCAAAAGTCTAGTCTATTACAAGAGTAGAGCTTTTGACCATGCGGCCACTGAAGCGAGTATGTTACATATTATTGTTTATATTGAAGTTGAAGTGTTAGATAAACTATAAAAAATAAAACAATAAGATTAATAGATGATACACAAAATGATAAATTTTCCTAAGGAAAATAAAATATATATTTCGTGAAACTCTTATTCTCAAACACATTTCAACTTAATTAATCTTGCTGGGTTAAGGAATTATTTTATAACCAACGTATTCTATAACCTATAACAGTAAAACAATAGAATAAAAATTAATATAAAACGTATTTCATCATACATTAATATTTGTCTTCAAGAAATTAAAAAAACTATCAAGCCATCACCTTTTTAAATTATTTTATCAAATATGAAAACGCGATGCCAATAAACCATTTTATTATTCAACTGGTTAAATTTAACTTTTTATCAGTTTTATTTTCACTAATCGAAATATCTTTGCATTGCATGTTTTGAGGTGTTTAACCCACACTTCCTGAAAGTTTTATTATATCAGCTCACGACATTCAAACAAACTTACATCTTAAACAGACACAACATCCATTCCACGGTAGTTAATATCATCTCTGCGAGAGGTGAAACACCATGATAAACTCTTAGACATGGTAAGAATCAAAACCTGGACCCTCATATTAGTAGACAGACACGCTATAGAATGAGATAAGATGTCGGACATCTTAATATTAAATATAAACTTATTCCCAAACCATTTTAGCCCTGTCCCCAGGGATATACAGACGTAATTATTAAATATGATTTTTTAGTTTTATGGTTCCACAATACTTCTACATCATTCTTTCGATAATGAAAACTCTCACGTTTTATATAATTTGTCTGCTGAGGACGGGGCGATCTAGGTGCAAATTTCGGTTGGATGAACTAGGTTTTTTTCCAAAATGGTTTTCCACTCTTCCTCAGATCAAATGTGGGCTCACTTCCTCTAAATTCAACCTTCGCAATTCCTAACCCATAAGAGTAATTAGTACTTAAGCGTATAGTCCGAACAGGTAGTAAGATGCGGTGCTGAATAAATATATAATTGGTCAATATGAGAAAATACTAAATAGGCAACGCTGCTTGTAACGCCACTGGATGACCTTGACGTGTAGAGTGTGAGAGAGAAGTTCTGTTTTAGTTGCTGTGGGAAGGGAAGGAAGATTACAGCAAGTGTTATGAATGAACATACCATGATGGGGACAGACGAATTAGTGTCACGCCAGCCTTCAACCTTTTCTGATGTATAATTAGTGTTATCTAGTTCAAGACCACTTGCAAGTTGTCAACACACGGAAGTGCAATCACATTGCTCGTTATTGTGTCTTCCATAGGCTTATGGTCACAATCCATAACGATGATATAAAGGCAGACGTGTTTTCTTGTTGAGTCACTAAAACATTTTAATCATGGTCATTTATTTATTACCTAACAGGTAAACTAACTATTACAATTATCGTTTTCACTTTTCGACTGTTCATATTTAAAATTTAGATGACTCTATATAAAAATTGGCAGGCTAACCCAGGAGTTTCTAAATTATACATTTATACTATATACAGTTTTAGGCCTACAGGCTCTTTCTGTAGACTAATGGCCGGGCACTTAAGATCGTCAAACTTTAGAAAAATTGATGATTCCCGTGATATTTTTTGCTAAAAATTAATAGGAGCTAGAAATGTTTTAAGATAATCTTCTCAATTTGGGTACTACACATTATGTAATCTGTAAACTAGTTTAGCCTCATTGATAAATTTACTAGTGTATCAAGACCATTATTTTATTTTTTTAAATGTAAAAGGACCCCTAAACACTGGAATCGAAACTGGAATATTTTGTTTTGTACGCCAATGCTCTAACCACTATGTTATCCCAAATTCGTCCCGTGATCAGGATCATTCTTCACTCATATTTTAAGCTAGAGTCTTTGATGGACGAGTGGGAAATAAAATCGACACTTACAATGATCACTAGCTATTAGGTAACGCAGCAACCTTCCCACGTCGATTACAGACTTTTCTTTGAAATATGTGTGAAGAATATCACTTAGATCGGGATGACTCCTGGATAGCTCAGTGGGCACAATATTAGCATAGTAATCCTAAGCTCCAGCGTTCGATTCCCGTTTCCCGTTATCATTGAATCAATTTTGAATATGCTTTTCCGATGCGGTTATAACCGTAATCAACAACTACAATAGTTTTACTATTTAATTTATCTTATTAATGGTTAATTAATATGTAGGGATGCGAAAGTCATTTGAGGCTTGATAGTTGAAGAAATAAATGAATAAATAATACTTATAACTAGAACCTTCTTTAGAAAGGATCGATTCAATATAGTTTTTTGCTGAGTTTGGCTGAATCAAGCCAGCTAATATTGTGATTTTAGTTGTTTTATTAAAATGAATAAAATTTACAACATGTAAAATCCATCTAACCTGAAAGATAGCAAGCTTTTATTTCCTTAAGACATAGATTCAAATAATAATTGGACAATATGCATGTTAAGTAAATATATATATATACATATATATTAATTATTATTACATTAGTTACTTAATTATTATGTTATGAAAAATGTAAAGCCCCTTTTTATTTAAATACATTTGCTTCAATCACTATTTGTAAATTATATGATATGTATACATATTTAGAAAAAAATATCTCAAAATATAAATGCCACAATACCACATAATGTCAGAAAATATAATGTATATAATTAGTAATGTTATATTACAATTTAAAAGATTTGTACGTAGGCCCAATGCAGAAGAAAGAATATATAAAAAAACAAAATTAATAATTACTATCCATGCTCACATTTTGGTGCATGCTTTTTTCTGCAATAACAATGTTTTAATATTAAGTACAAACAGGTTTTTGAGCAACCAAAAACGAAATTAATATTTTCGTTGCATTTAATTAACCGATTTTTTAAAAACTTTTTTGACTTTCTTAAATTAAGAGAATTTAATGTAATAGTGGGGAAATATTAGCCTAGAGTTTATGAGTACTTATGGTAATGTTCTACAGAGCCCTAAATTTGGTATCTTTGAACTATTCAGTCTGATACTGGCACTACATTTAAAAAAGATTGGTGAATTTTGTAAATATTAATACTTATATGTTATATACTCATACCCCTAGATGTTTATTTGATTTTGACTCTGTGTCCTCCAATCAAGTGATGAATAATTTTTGAAAATTCATAAACTTTCTAGAATGGCTATAATGATGTTGTTTAAAATTTATTTTTGTGAGAGTTTTACATAACAAATAACACTGTATGTTGGTTAGATATTGTTTTCAGTTAGGAAAATCTTATAAGGGTAAAGTACAGATAACTGATTTGAGAAAACGTAAGATTTTTTAAAATTGTCTTAAAGGTTTGGTTTAAAATCGATAAATGTGTGGTGTTAAGAAGTAAAAAGTGTACTGTATATTTGGGGGGGCTGGGGGGAAGTATGGGAAGCTAGGGATGGAATAAACCTATTAAATGGTATTTTACATACTATTTTTTTATTTTAAGTGAAAATACTATAGTCTTTTTGTTCTAAATGGTAGCCTGGAGAGTGCTTTACATATATGATAGTAAAGTACACTACGTTGATGTTTTTAAGGCAGTTAATTATTGTCTCAACCCTTATGGTATACTATACTTCATACATGATTGCAAGGCAGATTGCACAGCTGACAACACAGTAGGAGTTAGAGAAGACCTTATTTGAATAAATTATTTCTTGACTGCTGAGAGGGTGGCTGGCGATGAAGTAATGTATTTTAATGCATTTGGAGATAACCAAATGGTTTGATTTACTAAATAAATTTATATTGTTTATATAATGTATGAATTATTTAAGATATATAATAAATATATATTATATATATAATAAATACATATATATACTGAATATATATTATAAATGTACATATTTATAATATTATAATAAATATGTATACTTAATATATGTACTTATTATCCATTAATTTACAATAGAAAAGAGTTGATTAGAGAGCAATGATTGACTTTGTGGTGTTTAATGAAAGATTTAGATGTTTAGTAAATAATACTAAAGTTGTGATTGGGGTTGAATGTGGTACATATCAGTTACTAGTGATATCACTAGTTTAATTACGTAGCATTTTTGTGAGGAACAAGTGCTAGAAGTATTAAGCATGTCAGAGTGAACGTGGTAAAACCACAGGATAAAAGTGTGAGAGCGCAATTTAAAATAATTGTTAGTCGAATAATTAAATTTACAAGAACGTGAATGGAAAGTCGAAATAAATACTAATGATTTGAATTTAAAAAGTATTTGAAAAAAAAAAGAAGATGTAGCTAGTGCACGAAAGATGTGTGCGTAGATATGGTGATTGGACATTTAAAAATAATAGTATGTTGAAAGGAACAAGTGGCAGAAGCTGTAAGAAGAAAAAAGCATACACACGAATTATTGCTGTGAAGAGTGAAACAGAAACTAAGGGGCTATGGAACACATACAAAGATAAAATGATGAATGCAAAATAGTTAGTAAAGGAGAGTAAGGGACAAATGAGATTAAAAGAAGGAAAACTAATTAAAAATTATTTTTAAGGCAATAAGAAGTTGTTTTGAAAGTGGGTAAGAAGAACTAAACAAGAGGCGCAAGAAGAACCTTATTGCATTCATAATGAACATTGGGAGATGATATGGTACAAGATTAGTATAAGAGAAATATGGAGGGAGTATTTTCAGTAATTGTGTGGTGGAAAACTAGATAAAGTAGCAGAAAATAAGAAAAATGGTCTGTTGATTGAAAGAATTAAAGAAGCTGAGTTGTTAAAATCAATTTAAGGGTTAAAAAATGCCAAAGCTTAAGGCGTAGATGTTATTATAAGTGAAATGTTTAAGTGTGGGAGCATGGTACTACTTGCCAGATTGTGAGAGTTGCTCATTGTATGTGCTGGGATTTCTAATATTCCTAATTACCGGAAAAATGATTTCATTATTCCTTTGTACGTAAAAGTCAAAGGCAGTAATAGTGAATGTTAGAATTATAGGGTAGTTAGTTTTATTAAGTATTTCTGGCAAAGCTTTTGGGAAATCTCTAATTGAAAGGTTGCATGATAAAACTGAGAACAATATTTGGTGTGTGTAATGTGTCTTCATACCATGCCATGTAGAGGTTTTTGTATGACAAATATTTGCATTGCGACAAGTGATTGAGAAATATATGGAGGTAAAGAATAAAGTTGTTGGTATATTCGTTGATCTGGAGAAAGCGTACAATCGGGTGAATAGAAGTATGTTATGGAATATTCTGAGAGATTTTGATGTGGGTTAATTATTAGTAAAAGCAATTATGGTGGTGTATGATATAAATAATTAATGCGTTATGGTTGATGGAGCCTTGAGCGAATGATTTGACTTTGAATAAGGTTTTAGACAAGGTTGTGCTATGTCTTCATAGTTTTTGAATGTATTTTTGGCAAAGAATTTGAAGGATGTTTGTAAGCACGCAGTTGATGTACTAATTAACAACATGAAGGTGAATGTGCTGTTATTAGCATATGATGCCATATTAATGGCTGAGATTTAAGATAGCTTGCAGAATGTGTTAAATCATTGAATTTGGTAACAGCTGGTATGAATCTTCGTATTAATATTTCCAAAACTAAGGTGATAGTTTTTGATAAGGGTGGGTAAGGAAACAGATGTCAGCTTAGTATATATGAAAAACTATCAGGACAATTGAATTATTTGTTGTATCTGGGTGGAATTTTGTGTAAAAATTGCTCTATATTTGTCAAAATATACGAATGGGTGAATGCATCCCAAAAAGAGTAAATGGATGTATGTGGACTCATGCAGAGAATTACATACATTCGAAAGAAGCTAAAATTGCAGTATATAAAAGGTGTTAACACCAACATTGTTTTATGGATGTGAAATATGGGTTTTTGAAAACTAACACAAGAGCAAAGTTAATGAAGTTGGCATGAGATATACTATGAAATGTTCTAGAAAAACTACAATGGATAGTCAGTAATTAATGGGTTATAAAGGAGTGAGGTTTGAAAAATATTCCAATACATATATATATTAAAGATATATATTAAATTAGGTAGGTGTGTATATAATATGTATATATGTAAATATGTATGTATGTATATGTATGCATCTATGTATATACGAGTATGTATGTTAAATGAACGAGCATAGGAAGGTACAGGAACTCTCTTTATATAATAGATACTAATAAAAATAAAAATTCCATTCCTATTTATAATTTAATTAATTCACAAGTAGCCAACTTATAAGAATAGAAAATATGATTTAAAAAAAATCAAAGTATCTAAAATACTTTAAAACATTACTACCCTTAATATATGTCATTATGAGATAAAAAGCTATTTGCCACATGTAAAAATATCTTCAGCTAGTTCTATCCAGTCCACCTCATTACACACTTTCTCTTTCAGGTCCATTCTAATGTTATCCTCTCATTAACCTCTAAATCTTTTAAATGGTCTCTGTTCCCATTTGGTTTGCCAGTTAATACCCTGAACACTGTTAAAGAATCTTCCATTCCCGCTGCATGTCCAGCCCACAGTAATATATTGAACTTAATTATGCTAACAATGTCTTGTTATATAAATGTATATACACGTGTTATGTAATTCATTATTAAGTAACCAAATCTACTTCTCAGTAGCCTCGTTACTTTTTGAACCAAATATCTTCCTTCCTAAGCACCTTGTTTTTGAAAACTCTAAATTTGTTTTCTTTATTTAACATATTAAGATACCAAGTTTGCACCCGTTAGTAAAACCGGTCAGATTATTGATTGGTGTTATCTGAGTCTTTAGATCTCTTGACAACAGATGATATCCTAACAATTTACTGACCGAGTAATAGACTGCTGTTACTGACTTTTTTATTTTCTGACTTTTTAATCTATTATTGTTGTTGCTAGTAAAAATTGTTCCTAAATATTCAAATGTTTAAACTCATTAAACCTGTCAAATAGTATATTCTTACGAGTAATCTCTAAATTGTCGTTTATAATCTGTGTTTTCTCTCTGTGTGATAATATAATATACTATAATCAGGGTTTACTTCTAAACCTATTTCCTTACTATACTGTAATAAAATGTCTGAATATTTTTTCCATACCATCCCTATTATTTCCCGATAAAACTATAAAATCTACATATTCTGAATTGTAACATTTAAAATAAACTCTTCCCTATTATCGTGCATTACCTTAATAGAATATTCCAAGGCTAAATTTAAAAGTATCTTTATTTTTTTACTTTATAAAACTCAACATATCATGCATTAATTCTATATTTTAAAAATTTCAAATATTTCAAAAATTACTTATTTGTAAACTATTCTTTAATTATTCTTTCAGTATATTTGATACATTTATTTAATAATATTGTAATATAATCATTTGTTATGTAAAAAGTTTATCAGATACTTATTATTAACCGAATATTTAGATCCAGTTTAAAAAAAATTCAATTTTCAAAAAAATCAGTCATCAGTAAACTTAGTTTAAAATACAGGATAGGGCAGCTACAATTAGAAGGTATATATTGACAAAAGTGATGGAAAACATTCTGAGGTTTGCCTGACGTCTGATAGAATTCAACCGATGGACTAAAAGTGAAAAGTGCTGTATTAATTTGTTTATATTTAGCTAGTGAATATTCACTTTTCACTTAAAGTGTTAGTTTCAAGTCATTAATCGTCTAATTGTTTCAGCCCCAGCCTGTAATTTGTGCAATGAAAAAGATGTAAAGATTGTTGCTTTTAGTATAAATCATACCCCAATTATTAATTTAGAATACATTTTTAGATATTTTTAATAAATTTTATATATTAAGAAATCAATCATCAGTAAACTACCCTTAAAGGAATTTCCTCACCAAATCATGTATACAGTTTAATTTTTCAATTCAAAAACTTCCCCAATATTCACTTAGAAAAAGTTTAATGTCACTTTTAAATATTTACAAATTTGAAAAATCAATCAATTGCAGGCCACCTTTAATTTAAGAGCTGGTGTCAAAATAAAAATAATCTCCATAGATAATAAACCTACAATCAAGTTTGCACAAAATTTTTTAAACGGGATATATTGAACAACAAGACGCATTTTTTTAGAGGGGAGGGAGGACACATAAGCCATCAAGATCAATCATAATCTCAGGGTTGAAAACTTTTATGATAAAAAGTTTCGTTTATAAAAAAAAAGGAAAAAAGTAATAATCTACAACTCAACCCTCTACGTCTAGCAGTCAATCTAGTCTTAATAAGACAGAGTGTGATTGTAACCTCAATACAGCAAATATACTATTACACCCTCCACCGATCCTATAGATAAGGCCCCTAAAACTATAGGACAGGTAGGATGTAACAATACATAGAAAATAACAACTGGGAATAGAGCAAAGTTTAAATCAAATATTCTTTAATTGTCAAAAAGTATGAAACAAACACGGGAAAGACGGCCTTAATTCAAAACATCCTATAGCAACTATTCTGAAAGAAAACATTGGCTTATTTGCGCAGGAATTCACAAAGTAAACGGGACTTAAGGTCCTTCAAACATAAAGTTATGGCGTGTTACACATAACCCAAAACAAGACTTAAGGTCTTTCAAAGCGTAAACGAAGAATAAGTTTTACACATGTTCCCTTGACATATCGAACGAACTTAACTTGCATTTACGTTAATTCAAAGTACTACCAATTCACATAAGAGTTGGATCAACGTGATCCAAACACAAAGTTAGCTAAGTAAACATAAAAGTTTCTAAGTCGAACGCAATTTCCTCTTTGCGTTGACTATACATTTAACATATTAATGTAGGCCCCTCGTTCATGACCTTAATAAAAGCTTGCAAAACAAATATAATTTAAATAAGGTGAAAAGTTCGTTTCTAAGGTTCTACATTTTAAAAGTTATTTCCTAACTGTAACGTTCAATAGCGATAATACATCTATCAAACTTTCTTTCTTAACATGCTACATCTCTATGGTGATTCCTACACCTGTCAAACGTGTAGTAAATATAATACGTCTCTACCAGACGTTCAAATAAATGTGATCCCTACACCTGTCCAATGTGCAGTTATAATGATACATATTTACAATTTACAGTCTTCTTTATAATGAGTCTAAAACACGGAAACAAGGGGGAGGGGTTTTCACATCCAACTCAGTTACGCTTAAACAGTCCATTACGTCATTCTGAAGCAACTTCGTAGGGTTTCCAAGCCGCTAATTGGACGCGTGATTGTCGCAATGCAGTATTCCATTTCTTGACCAATATAGAAGCTTGAAAGTTCGGCGAGGCTTTTCCATATCCCTCCGCCAGACGGCAGACCAGGGTTAGTTGATTTGGCGAAGAGGCATCAAGTAAACATTGGCTAGTTTTATTGCAATTTTCGGACCGAGTAGATCGTTGAACACGTACTCCCAGTTTTAATGGTCCAACTCTAGTTCATCGGCGCTTTTGACTCGCCAGCGACGTAGCCAGGGTATCAGGACGACGGTAAGTATTGAACAGTTATTTTACTAGACAGTTTATAATGGACTTTTTTGAATGCTGATTTTGTGTAATTGTTGGGGCTACATTAGGCTATAATAGTGAAGAATACTATTATAGGTTTCTTTGAGGTTATTATGGGGGGGTAGTATGTATTTAGGTGAATCGAACTTGTGATATTAGGTTGGGTGGGGAGCAATTGTACAATACGAAGCATGTATTGTTACAATACTGTTTTAAGCCAATTTAAATAACCCTCCTTTTTACGACTAGCATGGATTTGCACTCCTTCCCCCCTATATAATTCCCCACATTCCCGTCTCCCCGTTCCTCTTTATTGGTAGATTGTACAAGATTATACTGAAGCAATTGAACATATATATCTAATAGTGAATGTAATGAAAATGATGGTTCATTCTGACGAAAGTTATTTCAATCTATAATTAACCATTACTGGTCGTCATTAAGAACCAACATGAAAACCATTGATTAATAAATATTATATTAAAACCAAGATTGAATTATATCTTATCTTTAGAGGGCCACCTTCTAGCATACGACCAACGTGTAAAAACCATGTTTTATTTACTGAAGTTTATTAATTTTAATCAACTGTTCAAAAACCTTTTGTTAAATATTTATTTTTGTATAAAAACAAAATTAAAAAATGAACTTAATGTTATCAGACAACTTTCTGTTTCCAATGGTTACTCCCATTCATTAGTTTGCCGAACTCTTAAAAAACAAAAATCACCGTTTACTAACAAAATCTATTCATTGTAATTTTAATTAAAATTCATATATCAAAACCAAATGGATCAAGTTCAACTATACAGGGAAAAAAATTAATAAAATGATTGCCAATATCTTCAAAAAACACAAATTAAACGTAGCTTTAAGTACCAACAATAACATCAAAAATCTTATCAATAACTCTAACCTAAACAAAACCAACCAATACAAAAAAGTGGCATTTATCAACTCACCTGTTACTGTAACAGTGTATACATAGAAAAATCTGGGCACCAAACTTCTAATATATTTTCTGAACACATGAGTGGTTTCAAATATGATAGAAATAAATTAAAATCTTTTGAACATCTCAAACAGTCAGGACATCAACCAAACCCAATGAACAAAACCATGAAACTAATTTACAATACCGCAAAAGGTACAACAATGAACACAGCCGAAAATTCATTTACCTAAAACGCCTTATTAAACAATAAAAATGGATTAAATGAACAAACAATTTTTGAAAATCAAATACTCATTAATATTTAAGAAAACTCCCTCAAAATAACAAAATTAAAAAAAAAAACTCAATTACTGTCTGCACCCGTCCATCCTTCCATAGTAGTTATTAATGACCTGTTCGGGCCAGTGTCGGGAAGAGTTGAACCTTTTTTTCATTTCCTTTATTCGTTTTATCTTCAAACCCATATAATTTATTTTATTTAAATTAAATTATCATGAATGAATAAATTCAAAATATATCAATTTAGTATCTCATTTCCACAATATCACTATAAAAACTACATTTTTATATTTATAATATAATATTATATTACATTTTTTCCAGATTGTTATTATTTACATTCATATATATACATTAATTGTAATTCTCCTATTAGTTCCATTAATAACACGAAATGAGATATTCAAGCACATAGTTTTAATTTCTGGTAAATATAATGTTTTATAATAATTAATTTTTCAACATTTTAATTGATTAACCTTCATTAATTTTATGTTATACCACATTGGCTGGCACATTGTATCTTAACCATTAATTTCATTCGGTGTGCTCTTTCTTTCTCATCTGACCTGAGGATGATGCCACTGGTGCATTGAAACATGTCGTCAAAATAATTGTGGAGCTCTTGCAGCCAGAAATCAAGGAACAGGAAATTACATCTAAGGAATACATTAAATTTTTACTTTTCAAACTTACTAATTTTTCTGTCATTTTTCAAGAGTAATATATTAAGTTTCAATATATGCATAGTCACATCATCCATTGACTCTTTCAACTTAGCTTTAAGTGTAATTGAATCAAATGTCTATTTTAAAGTGTACTTAATTTTTAGATGTTTGTTACAATGTCAACATATTCATAATTATAATGTATCATTTAAATATTGTGCATATATATTATATATATACATATATATATTATATATATACATATATATGTATATTTCTTTCAAGTCAATCTAGAACAACTTGTCCAAATTAATTTGACCTAAAATTGAATTTTATTTTTCTTGATAATATTAAACGTTCCTTACGAGTCATTTCGAACGTTTAAAAAAAACATATTTATTATACATTAAGGCTTTCACAGACATACATAATATTTACTATACACTTTTACAGGAATGACGCATCATTTTATTCAAACGTTTTTCTGAAGTGTCTCTTAGATGTGTTAGCAAAATTGTTTTAAGTTCACAATCCAGCATGTAATAGTCTAAACCATCGACATGACGTGTATAGTAGGTAACACTGATAAGATCCAGGTTTCTGATGTGTGTTTCCACCATAGTCTGTTCGAGGTTAATGACATCCACTGATTCTGTTAGAATGTCGCATACATCCACGACAAGAGTGTTTATCTAATCGTTGCATTATTGTGCGATGGGTGTCGACCACATATCCCGTTGATCGACGGTGACGTCAATGATATACCACACCTCACAAAGACGCGCCCAACTAGGTGCTAGATAAGTGACCTGTTTGAGTCTGGCGTCTTGCTTCTCACAGATGACGACCATACGGTCACCGCACATGCGTCTTAGAGAGATTTCGTGATTAGTCAGACTAATCTTCTGAGGAGGCTACGTGTTGCTGAAAAACTTTGATATGACCGACTTGTAGTTACAAATTTCTTGCCATTTTGTAGGATTAAACACTACACAATTACCTCCGAATTTTCTAGCTGGACATAGGGCGTAAAATTGTTCTTGACACTAATGGTGATGATGACTCGTTTGGCGTCAACTACGTCCAGAAGAAAAAAGTGTTTAAAATATTAGTAATGACGAGCGGGTTCACTGGCTTTTCTTTGCGGATGCAAACGTCTTGGCCTTCAATGATTTATGATCACTCTGACGACTGTCGTGATTGTGACTGATACGCCGTCGGGACACCCCTTTTATAGGAAAGACAGGGTGACCGCTTATTGGATGCCTTGAGAGGTGGCAGGATCCTAGGTCTTGAAAAATGTGTTGTAATATCTCAACAGCTTAGCGTCGTTGACTGTATGATTGGTGGATATAAATAGGGCAAGTTAAGTTTTCATTTGAATGTTATGGGCACGATAGAGAGGGTACATAAGACAATAATGGCCAAATAGGTTTGAGGCTATGTTTTTATGTTTTATCGTGTTATAAGACGTCCGGGAAGTGTTTTTGCGTATACGTTCCAGATGTGACTGTATACGGGGTGGAAAGCCATAAATGTCAAATCATTCTCCCACGCCATTCTTGTCGATAAAAATGGCAACCCAATGAGTTCCAGGTTTGGTGTGGGGGTCCATGTTGATGACGAGAGTAGCAGGTCACGCTATTCTTGCGGGTAGTTGATCAGCAGGGAAAAATCCCGATCATACAGAGCGGAACCAAAGGTTTGTTTTCAGCGCACTTCTTATGGTGTGCGTGTTCATCTTCAATCATCCAATTTCGAAGTCCCCAAATGATGAAGGCCGAACAGAAATTCCAAAAGGTACTATGTGCCATGTACATGGTATGGCCCAAATTAATTGTTTTCAAAGACGAACAAACTTTGGGGTACAACTCTACGACAGACGTATGCGTGTATTTGGCTAGAAGCTTTTTTCCGTATCCTTGACGTAGATGGTTTTTACACGGATTGTGGCACAAAATATGTTGATTTAAGCAGGCTGTAAACACTATCACCTCTATCCTAGGGTATACCATGCAGTTTGTTGATGATATAGTCAGATTGATTTTTAGAAGAAGCGGAAAATTCCTCGATACCGTAAGGGGTTTTTAACACCCAATGTTGAAGTAATGTACCACAAACAGATAAAAAAACTTAGTGTCTTGACGATAAACGCTTTGCTGTCGTCAACGAAGCTATGGAAATCTATCATGACGTCCATAATTTAAATGACAGAGTAAAGGGTGGAAATTCACTTATATTAACTCCCATATACAGTCATGACGTTTCTTTCTTGGTCGATGGTAATGATGTTAGGAAACTCCCCTTACACGATACAGTTTACGGTTTCAGTGAGTGATCTGGTGAAGGTCACTTAAATTTTCAGAGAACCTTGACTCATCAAATTCCAATGCGATGTTATGTTGATGGACAAAATAGGTGAGAGATAGAAAACCATGAGATGATATTCCTTAAGGAAGGTTTCCCATGTAATGTCACTACTTTCGTTCATGAAATATATACCAGTTCCAGAAAATAGTGTGTTGTAGGACATGACATAGTTGCCGTTCAAAAAATTCGGGCCATATTGGTTTATATGGAATTTTTTCCCCGTCCACGTACAACGAGAAATGGTTCATGCCGTGGGTTTGGAAATTGAACAAATTCTTGGTGGCATCTCCGCTAAGTGCTGAGTTTAATAAAAATCCCACGATTCATCCTTTGGGTACCTGTGCAACTGTGCAGTGAATACGCTGTCTAGTGATTTCCCTTGCACCCCCATAGGATTAGTGAGTGTTTTTACTCCCACACGGGTAATAGGATTCTTTGAGGGACTGACGTTTAATGCTTTGTCATCTGCTAACAGTATATATGGTGCTACTTTGATACGTCGTACTAGAAAACACGCTTCAATGGTGTGATCCTTAAAATACGGGATCCCAGGGATGGCCATAAGACTAAACCCATATCTGAGACTTACCAACTTGACTCTGAGATTTGTGCCTTTCAAAAGGTATTTCTCTTGTTTAAACACATCACCAAAAACCCACTGTCTTACTCTTTTCTGTGAGACTGTGATGAGCCTCAAATCATTGTTGCCAGATTTAGCCTCTTCAAAGGTTTTGGGGCTGTTTGCAAACCACACACTTCAAGTCAAATGTGTTAAACTGGATCCACTGTTCACTTTCAAGACTGGTGTGCGTGGAAGGATGGGAGAGAGATTGAGTTCACTGCTAGAGTACTAGCAGTACTAAGCGTGTAGAAAAGACATTTAAACTGAAAATAACTACCGATCTTTCTTGACCATTTTACGTCGGTCAACGACAAAACACTGACGTTGGTGCATCTTACGATGTCCTTTATAGCCTGAGCCGTACATCATTGTGTCGATCTTCTACTCCACCTTGCCTTTTAGATTTGTGACAGCCTTGCCGACATGCTGGTGCAGTGCCGATTTGAAAAGAAAGCCCTGATATGCGACTTTAGAGCCATGTCGATACTCGTATGAAGTGCCTGTTTTCCAACGGCTTTAAAACAGCTTCTCAACAAAGCTATGTCGCTCTTGAAAAGGTTGCCGAAAAAATTTCCTATTCCATGCACGCGTTGATAGGGAACACCGTGGTATACCGAAGATATACCTGTTATAGCCTTGTTGACTTAGATTCTTTTGTAGGGACAGTTCATGTTGAGCAGTGTCGAAAATGATGTTTCACTCACACTTTTACTAACTATAATAGTACAGGTTCACCAGTTTCTGTTCTTATATTGATTTCCAAAATTTCAATTTCCCTTTTAATTACAGGCACGCAGTGAAACGGAGTATAGCTAACTGTTTTATGTACACCGTGGATATATTTGGTGTTGTTGGTACTGACGAAAGTAAATGTGGTGCAACAATGTCATCCACTGTTTGAGGATTGATTATATCCGTGTAGATGTACATTGGTGAGGGCAAACCAAGTAGAATGTTGGCAACGTACGGTGACTTTTGGACTTTGATCAGATTAGTCTTGATATCGAAACCAAATTGTAGCCTTAGTTGACTAGATAGAGTCAGCAGCTGTATATTTAGTGTAGTAGATACAATGTCCACATGTGTTAGGGTTTGTGTACTTGAATCCAACACCGAAATCCCCTTTAAATGCTTCTAGATTGTTAAGGGCTTTGGCCATTTCATGGAGAGTGCTGTAATTTCCATTTGGGATGTGATCCTCGAATATTTGTTTCCCGCCATTAGCGTACACCCAGTTGTACCATAAAATATTTTGGCCCTCCGGTACGGTGGTGAAATAAAACGGATATTGGAATTTTTCGAGAGTGACTTACCACTGTCCTTCGAGTGTGAGTCGGTAAGGTAGTTTCGTGGTGAAATTCGTGAGGGTATTTTTTCCCATAGAGCTATCACTCGTCATAGTGATGTAAAACTGGTCATTCATGGTAGTGCGCTAATGTAACTGGCAGGAATCCAATAATTTAACTTGGCCAGGTAAACTTTTCACTGCCGGTATACTTTCTTTCAGGTGCCTTTACCCTTGATACGTAGTATTTGGCCAACTTAGTTTCGTGAAAACTTACGCGTTGCAGTTTGGCATCACAAAACGTGTCCCTGGCCCCATTCCTGCTTCTTAGCCGTAAAGATCGGCCAACCTGTAGACGACTGGTTGTCGCAACACAACTCTGTTGACTTTGAAAATGTCTTCGTTACCATTGCTCTCGTAGCACTTTTCAAACATAATTTTGTATTTGCTAATACGCAGCATGTCACTGATATTGAGCTTTGTCTTACAGCTAAATAGTCCATTAAGCTTGGAAAGACACGTCACTGTTTTCGTCTACCCTTTTCAGTTTCTTCTTCTCAGTGTGCTGTGACGGTGTCAAAGGTTGGGTTACGGGCGTCGGATATCTAATGGGTGTCAATCGTTTAGGATTGATAATAAATACTTTTGGGACCTTTATCTTTTGGAGAGACATGACAAAACTCTAGACACTCCAGGGGATTGCTGTGACATATTGATTTGACCAGATCGTTGATTTATACCATAATTGCATATAAACTGAACGAGTAGTATGATGCGGTAATAATAATAATAATAACGAATCCATGATATTGGATCCACGGAAATAAATATCGTGAATAATCACGTCCTCGTTTCCTTCCCAAGATATATATCCTTGAGAAATATTATGTTTTATTAAAATGTAGGCGCTATTACGTTCCTGTACGGGTAAATTATTGAGTACAGCAGATCTGAGAAGAACATATTATCCAGAGGTAGCTGTGGTGCTATTTTTAGATAGCGTAGGTTGCAGTCTTAAGTGCATATGGCATTGTACCACTTGTTGGTATAAAAGCCGTTTAGACTTGCCAAATTTTTAAGAAATGATTTCTTACATTTCACTGTCCAGCTCGAAGACCACTAGATTTGTGGCCGATGTCACTTGTTGGTGGTGTTTCTCGTAGCGATGTAATATTTCCGGGGAAACCAATATCATATATTCTGTATGTTCCATGATATATTTGTGTAGCATGTCACTCAAGTAAAATGACATCTATAAACCGTAATCTGCACAAAATACTAAACTGATATAAAGGAATCCAAAGAAGAGAATTAAAGCTGATATATTCTGCAATAATATCATTTGTGTTCTATTTAAATTAAGTGTATGCTCCCGGATACAAACACTATGCTTCAACAAACTACTGCAAGTATGGTGGAAGCCAAGGAAAGGCAGTTTTAACAAATGTTTGAAACCTTGAACACTCGATGATGACGAAGGACTTGACTGTCGTTGGTTCAATGCCTTAAGCTACGAGCACTGCTGCCCTAGCAGACTTTTTCGGCAACTCTCTCGCCACTCCTTCTTCCCCTCTTATTCCTTCCTTTTCCCTCATTACATGCACATATTTGGTCCTGTTTGGAGTCAGAATAAAGAGTATATAACGGGTGACCCCTAGGTTATTCTACTGTACTTCATCATATTATATCCTCGAAGGAGGAACCTCTGCTCCAGCACCTGAAGAATAAATTGGTGGTCTTGATATTTGGGTCGTGAGTCTCACCACCTCGACGCTGAGGGAACTTTGTCTGATGTTCCAAGTATTCAACAAATATCCAAGTCCTTCAGAATTGTTGTAGAAGTCAAGGAGACTAATTTTGTTGCTGTTAGTTGAAGTGGCTAAAATGTTTTCCTAGTCCTTCAGAAGTTTAGTTAATCGAAGCGGCTGAAATGTTTTCTAATTTTTCAGACTTGTTGCAGTAGTCAAGGAGACTAATTTTATTTCTGTTAGTCAAAGCAGCTATAATGTTTTCTAAGACCTCTAGACTTGTTTTTACTCTGAATGACTAAATTTGGTTTTGTGTCAATCTGACTCAATTTCTTTAGTCAGATACTCTGACTATATATTTTCCCTGTGTACATATAACACAGATTAAATACAGGGTCTTTGATCTCTATATGTAATAAGGACCTTTATTTAAGGTTTCTTTTCTCCTTAAGTTCATTATTCCATTTTAAGTCCTTATGACTTCACAATATCCCATGACACCATTACGTCATGCTCACTTCTTCGAATTTTTGTATGGCTAACTGTAAAGTGGTCAGGGTTTTAGGCCCTTAGCTCTCAACCTTTTCATTTATAAAATTATATTTGTTTTTCCTTTAATTTACATATTAATAAACTCAAGATACTGAGAATACTAAACTGATAAATACATTGTTCTTTTCCATTCATCTAGGCCTAATTTTATTCTATTTATTACTATCAAATAGTTAATTATAAGAAAGTGTGGGGTTTTATGGTAATTATAAGTTATGTAAATCATGACCAAAGTTGTAAGCAATATATGTTTAAAATTTCAATTCATTAACTTCATTTTCAGGCCTTTAAACTTTTAATATAATAGTTTTTCATTATTTAAAGTCTTTGTTGGAATATTATAGTCATCCAAATTTATTACTTTTACATTTCATTTTAAGCATCGTGCAATGTATTGATAGCTGAACCCGGAAGCTGGGAGACGCTCCTGTTTCTTACACGTATAGTCTTTCAGGGGAGGGGGAGGTTTTGGCGCGGACTCCTGGCCAATCAATGCCTCTGGCTTAGCGTCTGTTTTTTGGACCTTATGTGGAAGGAAAGCGTCAGACGCGGCACTGGCCGGTCAACACGCAAAGAGTAAAGACCGGTACTCACTATTCATTTATCATAACGGATAGAGATAGTCTCGTGATGGGAGAACGTGGAGGTAGACTAGGTGGCTAAATGATTATCTTTCGCCATGTCATAAATAGTTCGTGTTTCTAAATTAAATATCCTTGGTACTAAAATGTAAATGATATATTAAAATAAAACTTCAAATTCAAATGCTACGCTAAAAATATCTTTTTTTTATCGGATGTGTACCTATACCCACACCATTTTATATATATATATATATATATATATATATATATAACCCCGAGATGCTCTACCGAAACAACTGACTGCCGTGGACGACACCGTGAGAAGAAGATGAGAAGGTATGACTGATGACTGTAGCGGTGACCGGTTCCATAACAGCAGGTTGTCTATGCTTTTATTTGAGGACCTAGTTAGGTCAGTATCTCACATCATTCTTGTTGGCACCCCTTTTTCTGTGTTAATATTTTAGTTGCGCAAAGTGTGGAACACGGCTAGTTTGTATAGTGGTCCGTACATATAGTATTTTCATTTGCCCCTTGCTGGCACCTAATTTGTCCAATTATTTAAAGTTAGTTTGTACTTGATTTTATGTATACCGCAGGGAGTGGGTAGCAGTATAAATGTACTATTAACTGCTCTAGCAGTACTCAATAGGAAATGACATAATTATGTGTTGACAACTTATTGTTAGCCATCTGCTAATGTAATTAACAGACCATCCTGTTACAATTTATTATTTAGTGTGTCTATGTGACCTTTCTTAATTTCAAATCAAACTAGCTAACTTGTCTGTCATTTAGCTTAGTAGCTCTAAAACTATAGGATTAGCAGTTATATTTTTATTAGTAATTAATAAACTATGTTTAGACCCTTATGGTGGTAGTCTGGCGCAAGCCCGGCTGTTTTGTAGTCTAATCCTCTCTATCAACTTAACTTCCTTTTGTCTGTTACCGTTTCGTCTGAAAAACGTATTCTCCCGTGCTACGGAAAGTTCCTTTATTTTTGGAGTTATTAAATCCTCTCATATTTGTCAGTATAAAACTTAAGGTTTTCCATTATACTTCTAAAAGCTACATGTTTCCCCTAATTAATTTAACGGACATTTATTAATTTTATCTTTCTCTATTCCCGAATTTAATATAGTTTATCAATTGTACCCCTATATAATCTTTTTATGTTTCTTATAATAAATTTATAATTGTAATTTATTTATTTCTTTTACTCTTATGAAATATTTCCCAGTCTCTACTTTGTTATACATTTAATTTGTAATAGTTATCGTTTCCTCCTCTAAATATTAGAGTGAAGGAGAATTGACGATACACTTGTTGAATAATGAACCGAGGACACTGCTGATTAATGGGGATAAAAATAATGGCAGAAACGCTTCTGCTTTCTGAACGAGTAGTCGTCTCTTCTTTCAGCAAAATATCCTTGTTTGACCAGCTTTAGCAACAATTACTTATGAGCATGTAACCTTGTCTTTTTCACATTTTTAAACGGCACCCTCCCTTTTAAACTGTTGTAGGCATACTCTCAAATTGAGTCAATCAGTTTCTCGCCTGCCATTTTCAACAAGGTGACACATTTCTGCTGATGCATGCGATACATCGCCTGCAAAAGAGGGTCTTGCTTCAGCCCTTTAAGACTCATGGCTATAAATGATCTGTAATCGGAAAGTGTCACTGTTTTTATATCTTTTGCGTGGTAGGTACACGCACGACCCGACATTTGTGCGGATTTTATATCTTAACCATTCTAGTATACCTTGTTTGATATCTAACAATATATCCCCGTGGGGAGTACTTTTAGCATGAGTGTAATCTTCTTGTAAAACACGTCGGTTCTTAGGTCATAACTTACGTGCAAAGTGTTGAATCTGAGCTCTATCCCTGGAATTTAAAAAAAACACACGATATAGTGTGCGTTTAAGAAATGTCTCTTTGGCCCTTGCCTGTTGGAATTTATTTTGTGTACGGTACATGATGCTAATATTTTGATGATAACGCCCTTTGGTGAAAAGATCGACGACCACTTGGTTGGCTGATGTATCAGGTCGATCGGTATAATCATCTGTGGAGAGTCATTACACTCGTAATCCATTTCCGGTAGGCCCTTAAAGAATATTACGTGAGGACTTGGCCAATCCTATTTAAATTCCAGTTACCATTTGAATAATACCAGTTGATTTTGTCAAATTTAATGTCACACATTGTGTTCAAGTGACGGATAAAGTCTGCTACAAAATGTGACTTTCCACAGCAGGAAGGGTTACTGATGATGGCTGAAATTGGATGTTCCAACTTGTATATAATGTTTGAGACTGAACTTATAAGCTAAATGTAATTGTTTTATAGGATAAGGGGCTGTAGATTTTAAAACACAAACATAACAGTTTTATAATATTTAATAATAAAAACAACCATTTTACAAATATAGCTCTCATCATGAAAATAATTCTTGGAATATGTATTTACAAAAACAAGATAGTTATAGAAAATGTATTTACAAATATTTCATACACGTTGAAGTATACTATATATTTTTAGGTGAAAAGGGAATAATAATCAATTTGTTGTAGTGCGAATAGTGGCCTCAGAACTAGATATCTAAGATAGATTACAAAGTCAAGTTTAAATAATATTTAAATATATACAGAAAGAGGGTTTTAATTTATAATATGTACAAGAAAAAACAAACAAATTTTACTATTATATATATATATATATATATATATATATATAATAGTAAAATTTGAGAGAGAGAGAGAGAGAGAATTAATTCTATTTGACTATAAATAATCAGGTAGGTGAAAGATTGCACTGGTCGATAAAAAAAATAAAAATAAATGTATCCCGGGTGCATATAATAAATCAATAAATAAATATGCTTGTTTTCATGCAGAAAAAATATTAAAAAATGTTAAATCTATAAATAATTGTATATCAGTGGAACTGTCTAGAATGAAGGAGTCTGAATGATATCCTTTTCGCCGTGGTGAGCGCGTTTACAAAGACTGTGGCACATAAACAGCAACGTATTATAATCATCATTTACCCGTATTTTGTTTCACACGTGCCGGTAGACTTTATTATAAGAAACGGTACCTACAATTGCAAGATTTTTTGATACAATTTTGTGTGGTATCTGATGTACTTTTACTCAGCCTGTTTGGTGACAATCGCTTTCAAAACGTACAAATTAATGCCGTTGTTGTTGCCGTAATTTATGGTGATCCCATTAACCTTGCACACAGTTATTGTTTTGGCGGGATGGACACCAACTCAAATTTGGTATGTGTAGCGCTTGAGGCCATCTGATATGAAGGCGCTACACCTGATTTCATTGCTGAGGGAACTGCATGCTTACTATTGAGCAACAGCGTTGTCATTCTTTTGTTTTCCGTGATCATTCTTCCTTCGAATGTATATCAAATTTGGCAATGCTGAGCTGTCATTGTTGCCAGTAATTGGTGCTTTTTCCTCCAGCACAGTCGTAAAGTTACAGTAGTCTGATTCTCATGTTCCTAATAACTAGCTCAAAAACATTCATTAAATAAACACAGATTTTATTAGTACTCTGTGTAGAATTTTTTTTTACTGATCACGTAAAAATTTTGTCTATGTGTTGGTTGTGTTTT
>CABFVX010001824.1:0-15818 GCA_902151425.1 Timema shepardi | reverse complement strand
TTTTTTTTTTTTTTTGCCGTAGGGTTGTGGAATTATAATTTTATGTGTATATTAATATATTTATTTGAATAATAGTGTATTGTTAACAGTAGGGTTGTGGAATTATAATTTTATGTGTATATTAATATATTTATTTGAATAATAGTGTATTGTTAACAGTTAAAGTATATAAAAAAATATGGAGTCTTCGGCTTGTTACAAGCAAATACATTCCAAGAGGAAAATATTAAGTAATAAAGAAAGGGCAGTGGTGTTAAGAGACTACACCTTAATTCGTAAAGACGGAACTGGTTGAGTAGCTCAAGCAGCAATGCATGTTTGTTTGTATATTAGTTATGAGGAAAAAAGCTTCATACATAAAATAGTTTAAGCATATTACGTGGGGAATATAGAAACGTTAATATACTTCAATCTTGAAAAAAAAAAGGATTGTGAAAATAGTGAATGTTTCTAGAAAAGGCTGTACAACGAGAGGAAATGGGTTTGCCTGTCAATTGAACCCCCCAAACACCCCATTCCGCATTGTTTACAATGAAGGATTTCCAAGTAAGCCCTCCCCCCTCACTTACCAACAAACGAAAGCTTGATGATTTGGCAACCGGTAACTGAGAGAGATCGAAGATAAATCTTTTCTCCATAAGACTTGCAGTTCCCTCAGCTATGAAATTAGGTGTAATATAGCTTCCCGGAACGTAATCTTGAAGTTGGTGAAGTCACCTAAAAAAGTATCTGGTCTGTGGACTCTATCGCCGGGGCGTTCCGTGAATTGAACGCTATCTGCATTATGATTCAAAACGTGGTCCCCCAATTTTTCAAGGTTGCTGTATAAGGGCAACCTAGGCATAGCAGTTGTGTATAATGGCAACACCACACTCGTGTTAGAATTAGGTCACATAGCGTCACCAGAATCCTTTTAAATGAGGAACATAACCTGATCATTAATAAAACTGTCCATGGTGATATAAGGATTTGTCAGGTACTTCTGGATGCCCTTAAAGTCTTTTACAGTGGCTACGTGTGGGAAATTGGGTCTTTGCCCAAGCTTTACCTACATTGAGCTTTAAAAGAGTTTAGCCAGTGTGCGGAGACCCAGTTTTTTACCAACAGAATCGAAATTGAGTTTTAGCCCTTCCTTTCCTCATGATTTTGAATATAATCTAGCTTCTCATCTTATGAGGTACACCACTTTTGCCATCCGCTAGCTTCTTGTTTAATTTAAAAAAAAAGTATCATTGTACCTGTGAAACAATCCTCCAGAATGTGTTTAATGATCGTAAACATATACTACTCCCTCACTTCATTACCGGCTTCAATGATTTAACGTTTATCAACGGATTTCAGAATCTCGCCAATCACCCAGACACCTATCAACTAGCGATATTTCTTGTCATTGTGCTGACATGTGCCATTGTTTTACTTCTCCCCACATTTCCTGACCAAGATGAACATTAACTTGTATTGCATCCGTCCAGGCAATAAGTGTATGAATAAATCCTACGGAGGCATCATGGTAATTTTGGCTATGCCTTATAATTGTTCTATAGACGGACAATTTGGTTCGAAGTGAGTTTTTGGTTGACAGATGAGATGTATTTTTGTACCTACAAACATAAGGGTATAATGAACAAGTACTGGATCTTCTCTTCACAAGAAAGGCTTCTTCGTGAAAGAGATTTATATAATTAGTACGCCCGCCAAGGAATGTGTCCCTGGTACTGAGGGGCTCCTTGCTGTATGCCTTCTGCTGGAGTAAAAATAGTTTCAATTCCTTGTTTGTGCATTTCATCACATTAAATAAAAAGGACGACGAGTCTCGCATATTCTACAAATTTTTTTAAGACACCTGAATGAAAATTATGCTGTTTACAAAATGAAAAATTGTCCACAGACCTCACAAACATTTTTAAAATCACAAATAGACATAGGACCTCTGTGAACATGGGGATGGTTGTGGTTATAAAAACAAGTTTTGTTTGTGAACCAACGCAGAAAATATTTACAGGCCACAGTTCAACCTCCACTGCAAACTGCTTTAGCATAGCACTTTTTGCACGCGGATTCCCATTTGTGCTTATTCTATGTGTTGAACGCCACACGACACTCACGGCAAAATACGGACACCTAAACGCGGCTGTCAAGGATGTTATGACATCAAAATAGTTTTGTTATACTTCACGAAAATATAAATCAAGTTAGCCCTTAAAGGAATGTTTAAGTAGTGTAGGTCCATCATTTAGGACCCGTCTCCCTCGAAGTTCCCTGAACACGTTGATTTTGTATTCGGAGAGGAATGTTTGAAGTTGTTTCAGCTCATTGAGCTCACTACCTTTTAAATTATTCACACAGGCATCATGGTATACATAATCTGATTAACATTTTTGAATATTACAACCCTCCTTTATGTGCTTATAAGTGTTCATGTCCATGCATCCTGGTTCTCCTTTAACGGCATACACAGTCTTGGCGACAACCAATGCACGGGCAAGGCAAAGTGTATGATCACCATTTTGAATCGTAATGATTCCAGTATTTCTTCGATTGTATGTGGCAGCAGGGGAGAGTTTATCAAAATGACGTGCACTCCCACTAGGCTCCTTAAAATGGCTGAGTTTAACGTACAGTGGTGCCATATTCAAGAAAAAAACTATTTCTATACAACACACAACTTACGTTATCGAGCACGGTTTGAGTGTCTAACTGATCTGCACGCCCAAATGAGACGTATACATGATTCAACGCCGAGTCCACATTATTCACAAGTAAACCGACATTATCAACAGTGCTGTCACCTTAGTCCTGCAGCCGATTGGGTAAAAAAAAACAACAGTAATTTGCTCTTCAAGCCAACTTAATGTATCACAATTGCTTGCTGGATCAGAAAGATGCACGTTAACTTTTCTACCAGTATAAAAGAAACGCGTCAGTTGTTTTATTTTCTCCTCGACGATTCAAAGAGAGATACTTTGAGACAACCTACCACCAACCTGATTTACTGGGCTACTAATTCCCGGTGGTAATTATGATTATGGTCCTGCCACTGACATGGATTGAGATAGGACCGTGGATCCCGTCTGCCTTGCCGCAGACTGGGATTGAACATCGTCTTCTTGGCTTGGAGGTGGTGCTGCTGCGGTGGAGTGAAATGGGACCGTGAGTGGTGGGGGTGAAGTATTTTCTCCTTTTCCCGGGAGGATATATCACGAACCTCCAACATACACTCAAACTAGAACACAACAGTTTTATTTTAAACACGTATCAGCTTACTTCAAGGTAAACACTATAACTATTTTTTTTTCAATCATATTAAGTTTAAATCATTCATTTTATTATCTCCAAACTTATGTGTGTTTATTTTTTTCTTTAAATGGTATGATTAATATATATTTTTTAATTTTCAAACTATTTTGTTAGTAATACAATAAGTTATACAATTTTTCCTAAACATAATTGATTTCAATTTTTAATATAAGTAATACCATAATTCGCAAAATGTGTGTAATAAAATACACGTTAATCCTAGGATAGGTACAAAATACATTCCAGGGCAGCTAATTTATAACTAAGAAAGGTTAAACCTATATTTCACATATGTCAGATTTACGTCCATGCCATGAATTGAACCTGAGACCCTTACCTCAAAAAAATTATTATTATGCGCCAATATACAGGGCTTTTCTCTCTTGTTAATGGGTGGCGAGAGCAACAATATAATTTCTCCTGTTAATTATCATGTCAGTATATTTTAATGCCTGTAATNTATATATATATATATATATATATATATATATATATATATATACACTTAAAACACATCAAATAAATGTGAACGAAACATTAGTTCTTCATTTTTTCATTTTAAAAACATTTACTATATAATTTCTAGGCATTTTTTACCTTCAAATTAAATGTTTCTAGATGCCAACTCAATCTGTTAGCTCGAAACTGTGACTATAATCTCGATAGCTAAACATTCTTACTACCACGCTAATGACGCAAGAAATCTAGCTTTCAATAAGGTGTTGTGGAAAACACGTTTTAAACCATGTAGCATAAATTAGTAAAAAATAGATATTAATGTTAGAAAGTAGTTTTATATTTAAAGTGGTAATTTTTAATGGCCAGAATTAAGTTTTCTATTGGAAGAAATAGATTTGTTTTAGAATTAAGTAAAACATTTTTTTAAATTGAATAAATAATTTAATCTCGATCCGTTAATGTTTTCCTTCTTAAAGCTCGGGTCACTTTTTCCCAAATGCGTATAACTTAAAACTAAAATAAGCACAAAATCCGGTCCACAGGCTGTTAATTTATCAAACCAACAATTCTAGCCCTGTCCGGAATCGAACCAGGGACCATTAATTTAGTAGAATGACATACTATCGAATGATCTGGGTGGTGGGTAAGGGGGAGCTGAATTTATTATAGAAATTATATCCAGCACATTTCAAACTTGGATTTAATAAACGGCTAAAGCAACAATTATAATTTTCTCTCGCTATTTTGGATTTGAATATTTGTAATTATTAAAAGCAGAAAGTGTAACATTCTTCTATATTACGAATATATAGCTAATATTATTTTTGGTTGTACTTGAAACGGTCAGCTAACAAAAAATGTCTTATTCTCTCGAAACAACGGTGGGTTGGGTAGAAGAGGACACAGATAAATCTAGTGAAACAGTATATTTATAAGCTAGTGACTATAGTATTGTTACCAGTAGATGTTACCTTTTATACAAATATAAAATGTGTTCTATAAAGGGATTACCTTATGGCTTTCAAGGGGCGATGCCTACACATAAACTAAAAAATCCACGATGGGTGATAAATCGTATCAAATTTTGGCGCAAATCTCACCCTCAAATGGAAGGAGATAGGGGTTCAAATCACTACTAGAGTTGGTAGGCCAGCAACATTTCAAACAAACGCCAATTACCTTATAAATACAATATTGATTGTAGTATTTAACATTTAAAATCCTAGCAAGTGTCGGTATATGTGACGGAAGGATTTAGGGTCTCAAATCATTACTAGGGTAGATAGGTCAACAAATTAAATTCTATTATTTCGAACAAACGATAATTACTAATACATTAATCAATTAATGGAACGTCGAGTTCAGATAAGACTTTTATACTATAAATCATAATTTCATTAAAACAAAACAGCCTTCAATTTATATGATTTGATAAAAATTTGACTGGAGCCGTTAACTTTATTTTAACTTATTGTTTAAATAAGTTTTAATTTTCATTATTTTATTAAACTATGAATACATTGCAATTTATGTTATTAATTATAGTTTGACCATCTGAATCTTTTAAATGTACAATTATTGAGTCAATGAAATATTTTAACTTTAATAAAATGTTTTATAAGATTAATGTAATTCCAAGAGTGTAACTAATTTGTCTATTGTATTTCTGTTGTACAGGGATTTTTCCTTATTATTCACATTTATAGATTCTTTAATTTGAAATAATATCATCTCAATTTTTAAATAAAATTATCTAAGTATTAGCTTATATTTACTAATAATGTATCTAGAATGTTTTCTAAAATGTTGTTAATGCATTATTGTTCGTAGAGTTTTTCCTGTTTCCCTACTACACAAATGTGGGTACATCCTGATATCCCTGTAATAGGCTTAACAAACCATAATTTTATTACTCTCGCGCCTGCCTCTTTAGACAGACATTTTAATTTCAACTCATTTAGACAAATTATATCAAGGTTCGAATTAATGTTAGTGGGCAAGATACTTACATCTGTGCATGGCGAACGTATAAACACAACAAGATCTTTAAATAGGGATTGTTTGTGAAGATTGGCCCCTGAATTAGCGTTAGAAACCACATCTTAGCCGGAGTCTTCAGAGGTCATTGGCAATGTGTCAGAGGACTTTCCTGTTACACTATTAATTAAAGAGAGTGGGGTGGGTTAACGACACTTCAATAAGGTCATTACTATCTTATTTCAATATCTATGACTAAAATAAACAAGTTTAGTCAGGCTGGAGGGATAAAGACTTTCGCTAAGTATTCAATCATACCCTTCAAGTCGGTTACCACACATTCCAACCCCCGGGGGTATTTGACACACTGAGGTCACGAGAAAGGATGGTTGGATGGAGGGGGAGAAAATTGAGAGGAGATCCAGAGAGTCTTGTGACAGGGAGCCAATGCTCACACATTACGCTAAACGGACAGTTCCAGAGGATTATCCTGCAAGCTCCATCCACCCTCACTAGCAATGCCAACATTTTACGGGACGTCACAGGAGGAGGGCCCGTCGCCCCAAACTGCATATTCCCCCACTGATAAAAAAACTCTCACATTAATAAATAAATAAAAAAACTCCCAAACTAATAATTAAATAAAAAAACTGCCACACAAAACTCTTCCCCGTGTGACACATGGGTAAAGAATCAAATTTGGCACACATAAAATCAAAGGTGACAAAAATGGAGCAAAAATCGAATGGGGCAAAAAATCTAATGAGCAGTATCGGACGTAGTCAAAGGTTAAAGGTCAAGTTAGGGTGAAACGCCCCTCACGTTACTGTAGTATGTCTCTTTGACAGTTAATGGGACTATAGTCAATACCATTATACGATCAAGCTAAGACTTGGTAGCTAGGTTTTTCTACATAAAGTCAATATTTTCCTATATATAGTTAAATATTAGTATATGGTTAAATAAAGTTTGGGAAAAGGGGTGTTGAAAATTCGCATAACAAATAATATTTTTCTGTATTTATAGTACTCAACCAGAACGTTGCGTTGGTTGGCTCCACAACAGTTCCAGTGTCAGCTTTAAATCTAAAGGGCCCCCTACACGTATAGGTTCACTGTACGGTGACGCCTGTCCGGTCTGACCTAACAGGTAAAACTGATCCTGCAGGGGAAACCTGTCAGCCTGTTCAGTTATTTTCCAGGCCTGTTCAAAATCAAACATAGCTTGATATTTTCATCTGACAGGTGAAACTGTTCGATCGTGTAGTGGCATACAAAGGTTAGGCCATAGGTTATCTGTTAAATCTGGAGCGCTACACGTGTATGTTAGGTATTTAATTAGTAATTCAATTATACGTTCCCGTAGTTCAATAGTGTATTAAGTGTATATTAATTTGTATTTTAATTAATTATCATACAGTCTTAGATTAAAGGGTTTAATTTACAACTTTTATATATTTGTAATTTTTTAATACAATTTAAAGTAGTATTTTAAATAAAGTATTTACAACAGAAGTGACAGCAATATAGAAACATTTAGATTTTTCGGAGATATATGAAAATTAAACCTTCCCTTGGAATGCTAAAAGTGAATGATATTTGTATCAGTTATTGAAAGCAGCAGAATACGACAGATTAGTACAATTGCTTAAAACTAGAGATCTGAAGGCAAATTTCGATACAGTGAAAAAGAAAATAAATAATTTGCGTTGAAATTTTAGGAAAAAATTTAAGAAAACTAATGCAAAAATATTGGAGTAGAACTATGATATTATTTTACAGGTAAACCTGAATAGTGTAGGAACTTGCCAGGTAAGACCGGACAGGCGTCACCGTAAGGTGAACTTGTACGTGTTGGTCAGGCTTTTGGGAGAATAGAAAAGGCGTAATAGGGAGTAAAGGAGTATATTATCTATGCTCTTTATTGAAGCGATGTTATTTTACTTTCTCGTGACAAAGGGAAACAGTATTGGTATTGTCAAAATATACGTATAGGAGATTTTTATGGGTGTCGATGCTCATGACCCCCTGAATCCCAAAAAAAGTTGTTTACTTTATCGTTCAAGCTGAAACATAGTACCAAGGGTATTCATTATATTTTTAGTTGGGTGTTTGAAATTTAGAGAAAGGAATATATATAAAACAAATAAATTTTCTGCAACATTTTAAATGATTTCATATAACCTTTTAGGGGTTTGATGCTCTCTCCCCCCACCAAAAGTATTTATCAATGTATTATATTACTTCGTTTCATATATGAAAGATAGAGGGTAAAAAAAAAGATTGAAATTCACACTACACAAATTTTCCAGGACAACTACTTTTATATGTAAAACCCCATAAGTACCCCAAAAAATATTTGTTAATTAATTTTAATATGACAGAAACATCTCTTAACCATAATATAAAGTGCAAAATAAAGGTATCATGATTGTATAAAATGTGAATGCACTAATTAAATTTGAACTAAAACTATACTTTTCCCCCTCTCCTTTGTACCTTTCATATTTTACGAGTTATAAGTATATTAAATACTATTTATTTAGCGTATGGAATCTCCGGCTTGGAGATAAATATTGTAACATTATATTCGCCTGTGTGTAGATTTTAGACACTCTTGTAGCCCAGAGCATTGCTTACGATACCCCTATAGAGGTTGTCTACACGTCGAATTCGCTATTAGATGACCGGATAGTATTGATTATGAAGGTGTGGAGCCAGTGATTATCTTAAACCTAACTTGATCCTAACCAACCATACCCTGGTGACCGTTGGGATAGTTCCCTATTCAGGAAAAATAACCATGGTACCAGCCCAGGGAATCTAAACCCTGGCCACTAGGTTCTTCTCCAGGTGTACTGACCACTTATACCACAGGGCCGATATAATTTAGGTAAACGATCGAATAGGCTTGTGCTGTACACCATACCATTTATTTCCTTTATGGTAACACTTTTTTCAGGCCTTAATCCCATTGTTTTCTTAAGAAAAGTACAGGAAACCAAACCAATAATCTATGGCTGATGCCTGGTTCAAGCTGTAGACTTACCTAAGCTAGATGCTATACTTTGGTTGAGACGAGTTCTTAAATTGTCTGTACAAGTAATATCTGATAATACGTACATCACTGATGCGTAATAAATGGCATGATAGCCTGTTGTTTAGTACTAAGGAAGGTCATTGCCAAGGAGAAAATACCAGTTTCATCTCAACGATTAAATGTTAGCCTTTATTCAGGTATCAACACACATACACGTGACACGCTCTAAGGTCATATGGTCAAGGCCAATTATAGGAAATAGGAAAAAAATATGTTAGTGTGACTCTTAGAGGTTTAAGGAGAATATTTGGCAAACAACTTGATTAAAATACTAGATCTTAAAACTGGTATAACCAAGGTCATTAACAAGCGGTCTACCTTAGCTTCGTTAGGAAACGCCCACAGCACTAGGTGGATTTTTCAGGCACTTCATTTTTAATGTATATCATTTCTCTTGCTGCAGAAGTCAGAGATAGAAATATATTAGGTTTGAAACACACTTCCAGATGCTTTATTGATTCATTGTTATAAACAAATATATTTAATATAGGCCAAAACAACTTGTATACCTATACTAATTTATATGCTCGTCTAAGGTTTATATAAACTACGAGGAAATGGCCAAACAAATTTAGACAAACAAACAATAATTTTAAAGGTTAGGGTCTCAGGATGTCAGGCAAAATAGTAGTTTCAAACAAAAAACTAATTTTCCCGGAACATTTTCAGCTTTTTATTCTTTGGTTACATCACCATGGAAACACTAATTTGCATGTGGTTTTAAAGCTGTAAGCAATATATTTCTTACTGTTTTAAAATAACCCATTCTGCAAGTAAAATATTTATCTTTGGTTAGAGATAATTACTAAACCTGTACTCTCGTTTTAAGTTTAGACGAAAATAAAATTTTTGGCAAAAATGTATACATACTAAACAAACAAATAATTGTAGGTTAGAAATACATAATATTGTTTCCATTGATACTTTTTTATTCTTCTTTATATTGAATATTTACATTTGGTCACAAAATGAACGTTATAATAGCAGGCCTTAGCACATATTTTACCAACATTCTTTAATTGAATAATTAATTTCCTAGACGGGGAATACCTTTATTGGTTATGAATTGTTTTTAGGCTATCGTTAATTCGTAATCAAATTAATAATATTGATTATAGATCGCAAATTTAATGTTAAGTAATCTATTCAGCGGAAATATTTTCTCACTTTTAGTTTCGCTTATGAATTGTAAACTAAAAACGGTACTGTTAAGTTTATATATGCTTTTGTGTATTTTATAATTATTTCAAATACTGATGAAAAGATCGTGAAATATTTTTAGATAGCCATATTAATTGTTTAAATATGGATTTGGTTTTCATTTAAAAAAGTTGTATTGTAATACAAACATGGTCAGTAATGTTTCCAAACATTCTTTAGTTTTGTGTCTATTTTGATAATATTTCAAATTAATATTTTATACATCCCATCTATCCTATGATCTAAGTGAAGTTTTTAGTGTTTATTTTTTCAAATAATATTTCATTACAAATATGCTCAACTATGTTTCCACATTACAATTTTATTTGGAGTAGATAATATTTTATAATATGTTTAATACACCCACTCTATCTTCTCAAACAAACACTCTTTTTCTAACATAGACTTAATCTCTCCTACACATACATTCCCTCTATCTCTCTTCCACACACTTACTCTTTCTCTCAAACTCTCCCACACACTCGCTCTCAGATTCATTACCACTCTCAATAATACTCTCTCTATCTAACACAATCTAGCTCTATTTCACACATACTTTCTGTCTAAGAAACATTAGCTCTATCTAACAGGATCTAGCTCTCTCTCACACACACCTTCTCTCTCACAATTAATCTCTCTAACAATCTTTCTCATAATATCTTTTACATATTCTTTCCCACAATCTAATTTTTCCTTAATGTTATCAAACATTCTATTTCACATACGCTCTATCTCTCTCACACAATATCTCTCGTTGTCACAATATTTACTACACACACACACTCTATCACACACACACACGCACACACACTATTTCTTTCCCAAACAGTCTCTAAAACATTCACAAAGACTCTTAACACACTCTATCGCAAACAATTTCTATCAGACACATACAATATCTCGCACAATCTATTTGCCAATAATTATATTTACAAACACTTTCTTTCATAAACATTCTCTTTCACACACAATCCCTTTCGCGCAATCTTTTTCACACACACTAACTTTCACATACACACACTTTGTTTCACAAACACTCAATCTGTCATAAACACACACTCTCAAACACACTTTCTCTCTCAAGCACACACTCTCACCCACTCTCCCTCACACTCTCTATATCACAATTTATTTAATCCACACTCACTCTTTCCCACTTTATCCATGTCACACAGGCTTTCTCACTATTACTTTATAGCACACAATCAATTATAATCACTCTCTCGCGTTCACTCTTCCACATTCACTTACTCATACTCACTCTGTCACACTTTATATTACTAATGAACGTTTGGGAAGGAACAACCTTAAGAGAGATATACACGTGTAACAAATCAGTTTATTTAAATATAAAAAGGTTAATAAATTAAATAAAGTTTTATTAGATACTACACAAAACAGTCCTTTGTTAATCAAGTTAAATAAATTGGCTACAATAGAAGCAGTAATCCTAATAGGGAACATATTGAAGAAAACAACTTTGTTGTACTTGCAAATATATTCGGTTTCCAACGTAATGGCTTACATTTAAATAAGAACACCTTAAATTAAGTTTTTTTTTGTTTTTCTAGTCAATTTTACTACAAAGCTGTCTTTATTAACCCAATAATAATCTATGATATGTTATATAATATATTACCTATTTAAATCAATTTTGGAATGCCTATATTACATCAATTCCCAGCAAATTCACACTGAATTCTATGAATCCTAAGCTAAAAATTAATTAAACTCTTAATTGGTTGTTCATTATAAAGTCTAGCTATTAACTATAAATATCACATTATATTATTATATAATATTTTATGCATAGCCACTTTGAGAATTTTAAAGTTACAAGGTTTAAAAAAAAAAGCCAAGATATTGAAAGTACAAAACTAAATTTTCACATAGGTGAAAACGTTAAGCTTGTAATAATTCAAAACATTTTCTCACTTCAGCATGAGACAATCAATTTGATTCCCTCTTAAAATCCCTTTAATTTAAATAAACAAAAAAAAGGCCTATATTCAAATGTGTGTGTATCCTACAGTATATAGTCTACTATAGTATTATTGAATACGTTATGGTGTGTTTTTTCCCTAATTAAAGCCTGCTGTATTAATATCATGACCACTGATTTGGATAAATAAGCAAACAATAAGCATATAAAACGAAATTATAAATGTTCTTACATAATTAGGTTATACATTTAATTGTGCTTTTAATTATATTGCGATCCTGAAGTATAAAGCTTCGTGATCATATGTATGAGACATGTTGATTATGTATTCTTCAAATATGTTTATAACCTATCGTAATTATGTTTGCAGACTTTTAAAACCTGTAGAGAAACGGTTTTGCAATATTCACTGTTAATTTCGGTAGAATATGAAAAGTTTTTTTATTTTGAAAATTATCTTTTCCTTCTTTTAACCATCACACAAAGGACTCTGATCTTTTTTAATTTGAGAATATTTCATTTTAATAAAGTAAAATAACTCAAGTAAAGGATTTTATTTGTTCATATTTAGCTTTACCACAGCGTTTAAAATGGATTTAAAACAAGGCCTGCTAAAATAATTAATTGCATAAACTTATTTTTGCTTATTTTTGTTTTTATTAGCCAGGATAAGGTTAAAATAACGTTAACACTTCCTTACAATAGGAAGTTTATGAAAGTACTTCCTTTTTAACATTTCAATTTTTTAATTTATTTTAATAAAACCTAGCGTCTCATAAAATTAGATTGTTTAACTTAATCATAATCATAAGATCAATAAAACAGTGCCTTTATATCTATGTAGAATAAACAATTATTTTGATAAATGCAAATTATGATATAATTAAAATATGTTTAAGTCTAGTTTGACAATATAATCCAGGACAAACCCTCCTTAATAACCCATAAATAATTATGTACACATATATTAAATAGAGTTTGAACAGAGCAGATTACAATCTTTTATAACTTAGAAAAATTTGATACATTACAAGTTTAAGGTAAGCTGAGTTAATAAAGACTAAGAATAATATTTCAAGGCCCTTTTTTTTTTGGAAGATCGTTGATTAATTTTAATAGTTAAAATATGATATCTAAAGTACATTTAATTGATATATACTGTACCTTCAAGAGGATTGCAAACACTTTACAGGAGGACGGAAAAGAAAGATATTTGATTTTTTCAATGTGCAAAAAAAAAAATGTACCGCATAATCACAGAAAATATATCCGGCTGAGATTCTAAATAATGGCCTTAATAATAATTTAGTAGTACAACTTAAGTGTATTATTGGTCTAAGTCCACACTCTTACAATACACTGGACTAATGATGGCAGGGAAATCAGGGTTCAAATAACATATGGGCTTACTGAAGGTGTTTTTTCAAAACTGTTTCTGTTTTCCTTTCTCGAAAATGCGGGTACACTTCGTTTGAATTCCATTTTCACATTTGTTAAATGAGCTCATTTGCATACAGCCCGAATGGATAGTAACTAGTGTTGACTAAAAAAAAAGAGTATAGTCTCGCGAGTCGACCAATCTACTGGTATAAGAATAAAGAGCAGTTCAGGTGGAATGAGGAATGGGCTTACATCCGACTCAAAACTGTTCATACGACCATGAATTACAGCCTTCCGGGTCAGAGGTTACCATATTGGTCTAACACGCTTATATTATTAGCTAATCCCGCTGAAGTTATTATCTTCTAGAACCGGTATTCTCTCACGACGAGAGATTGGGGTCAATGTCAATTGGGAGATCTTTCGAAAGACCACCAGATCATAGTCTTATACTCGACTGCATAGTTATTTACACTTTTTTTAACTTAAATGGTTGCAGACTAACTTTGACGGATTAAAGTATGACCCTGAATTATAAGCTATACCATATTGGAATAATTAAAAGTAAGTTTTCTGCCTTACAAGGTAGTCAAATGGGACACCCAAATGTGTTTTAATTTTGATCAAGTAAACCTAAGTTTACAATCTATATTTGTGTATAAAAAGATTTTAGAGCAAATTAAAACATCATATTGCTAGTTATGATTTAGAAAAACAAAGTCGTCTTATAAAATATACAATTACACATAAATACATACATACCTACCTACATACATACATACTTACATATCATACATACATACATACATACATACATACATACATACATACATACATACATACATACATACATATACATACATACATACATACATATACATACATACATATATACATATAAACATACATACATACAAACATACACACATACATACATAAATATCACACATACACATATACATACATATATAATTACGCCATTCACATAGGGGATAATTAAATAAACTGTCCATTAAGCTCACTAACTTTTTTTCACATTTCCTTATCTTTGTATATTCCCTTTGATTCAACCACATCCATACACCGATTCATACATGTTCTCTTATTCTTAAGATTATTAATGTTTCTCTTTTTCTCACATTAATTTACAAAATTTAGCCACGTCTTAAATGACCTACCCCTTCCTTTTGATAAACACATACTACCTTCATTCATTAATACTAAATATACAAACAAAAATATTTTTTGAAGTCAGTAGACTTCCACTTAGGCCTACATTAATATTACTACTGTAAGATTAAAGCAATTACAATTTATAGATATATCTATAAATATAATAAAGCTAGAACTTTGTCTGCACGTTCAATTTTGTATAATCGTACTAATCAAATCGAGATCAGACTGCCTTTGTTGTAAACTTTATATTTAAGGATATAGAGTAATCTATGTACTATAAGGCTATATTATCATCAAGTGAGGCAAAGATGAAAAAAACATCACTCTTAGTATAGACACCCGCCTCAGTGACGTAGTTAGCTAACGCGCTAGTCATGTTGAGCTCAACCGCTGAGGACGGGGAGTTCAAGGTTTGAATCTCGGTCGGTTGAACTGGGGCTGGTTTTTCCAAAATAGTTTTCCACTCCCCCTCCACGAAAATGTGGGTTCACTTCCTCCAATTCAACCTTTCCCAATTCCTAATCCATTAGCGTAATTAGTACTTAAAGCGTATAACCCGAACGGGTAGTAAGACGCGGTGCTAAATAATAATAAGACTTAGTATAGTCACATCTGCGTTTTAAATAGATAACGATTAAAATAGATTAATATTTAATCTATAAATAAACTTTGTAGATCTATTTGCTAATGTGAACTTGGGAGAGATCAACTAACCATGAATGCATGATTAATTTTGTTTTGTCTTACTTTATCGACAAATCAATTTCAATATTAATAGTAATATTTACAGAATACAATTAAATTTTAGATCCACGTATACACTTTATTTTGTGGTCGTTGTTTTTCTGTATATTAACATGAAAAGGCAAATCGTGATTCCTTAACAAATAAAACTTACACAAAGGTAAATTAATTTCAATCCTTTTAGATGATTTAATCTTACATTTGCATCAATACATATTTAGACGATAAGATTAATTCCACCATTAAAATACAGATCATATTAATTAAAATTGTATACAGCAAACATCAGCATATAGCCCTAATATTTAAATGTTGAGCAATACATTTCATAAAATGTATTTTATTGTGATTATTGGTTTTGTTTGTCCCAACCCCTCACACATAAGGTTAAGTTGAAACACATTTAGGTTGTAGGAAACCTTGGAAATTGTGAACCAAATATATAGTGATTAGATATAATCAGGCGCGGATCCAGAAAATTTTCATAGGGGGGTCATGCTAATTATAAATAACATTACTACTACTACAACTACTACTACTACTA